>OVAF01000272.1:942-37315 GCA_900406245.1 Odontarrhena argentea | reverse complement strand
AAAAAAAAGAAGAAGAAGAACATATCAACCTAAAATCTTGACTTTTTGTATAGTTTTATTTTTAACACATACGGTATTTTTATCAGACGACGTATAAGACCTCTCTAAAACTTGGTATAAAGACACTAGTTGACTTGTTCTGGTCTATATAAAATATGAATTATTGCTGACAAAAATATTATTATGGGTCCAAAATTAAAATGTAGTACTCTAAGATCTGCCTTAGCTTTTGAACACGTACAATGGAGTAAAGAAAATTTTGTATTTTTGGGTTAGATGAAAGTATGAATTTTAATGTAGATGGCAGGAAATTTGCAAAAAGATGATGGTCCAACTTATCTTTCATCTGACTCTGACATGCAGTCTTATAATTTCATATTCAATTATTCATGGACCCTTACTCCATCCACACCTCACTTTTTTATATATATTTGTTTTCTCCAAGATACTTAATTTGTAAATTTGCATATTTTCTCACCGTATATTTCTTGGTTTTTATGACAACCATACAGATGGTATGTCCTCTAGATAGTGAAAGAAACATATTCTTATTTATTTTCATGTCGACTAAAACGTATATATTCGAATTTATATATATATATATATATATATATATATATATATATAGGATTGTTGTATATATCGTGAAGATGAAAAAAAAAGAAAAAAAAAAGTAAATAAGGAATAGATATGATGAGGAAACAGCACACGTGTGGTTGTTTGTTGGCAGAGTCTCGTTGTCACTTCGGATTTGTACAGAACTGACGCTTTCATGTTCCACACACTCCTCGTATATCTCCTCAAATCATTTGCATTATTTACTATATAAATATTGTCGTTAATAATTAATCACAATTAGCTAGCTTTTCCATATTCTCTTAATTACTGTAAGAAGTATTTTAATCCTTCAAAGGTATTAGTGACACGTTTATATCGTATAGAGTTTATAGAATTAGAAGACAGAGAGTCTACACTAAAAGACATGTTGGTAATGCTACATACTATATGAATAAAGAAGTCACGAGCAAATAATGAAGCGAAACGACAACGTGTCAGGGTTCAAGCATTATAGAGACGAGGGGCCATTGTTGAAGAGCTTTTTCCTCTTTGCTTATGGATTGTCAAATGTCACAACTCACTACTCATGTTATTAGGTCATTGTCCCACCATTTCTGCTAATATTGGAATCCGATTTTTATATATATATATATACATGGAATAGTAACACTTTTGTGATGAAATTTGATTTTTATATACTTTATGTAATCATTGTAGACAATGGTCTAAACAAATCGTTCTAGACATTTATCTAGGCGGCATTAGATTACTATAGATCATGTGGATTAGTTTTTAGATTGCTTATACAATATATTATATTATAATATTATGAATATATGTATTTTTGTTAAACCATGGAAGTTCGATCCGAACATTTGATTTATAATCTTTTCCAATTTCTAAAATCAGAAGTTGATAATACCACGTTAAAGCGTAAATCAGTCTTACCAAATGTATAAGGATTATAAGCTTTTCNTATTTTTGTTAAACCATGGAAGTTCGATCCGAACATTTGATTTATAATCTTTTCCAATGTCTAAAATCAGAAGTTGATAATACCACGTTAAAGCGTAAATCAGTCTTACCAAATGTATAAGGATTATAAGCTTTTCGAAACGTACAAAAAGAGTGATTGTAAATGTAAACTATATTGTAGGTAATTAAAGCACTTAATTAGGCAATTTAATAATTGGAAGAAAAGATATTGCATGGATGGAGTATTAAATGAAGAGAGTGGAGACGTAACAACTTTCCCAACAAGAAGCACCAACTTCACTCTCAAGTGAAGTGATGGGATACTTTTGCTTTGTGTCTTTAATCAGTTAAAGAGCCAAACACACACATATAAAAAATATCATATTTGCCTTCATGATCTTTCTCAACATCCTTGTTGGTTTCTTGGGCTTAATTATATTTCGGAGGTTTAATAAGTTAAACAAGAAAACCTTGACATTTTCTAGATTTGTGATAAACAGAGACAACTAAGAATTTGTTTCTTATATATTTATATATATATATATATATGTAAGAAAAGTTGCAGCATATGATGACTTATTTTCCCAGGTCATGTAATCTGCCATTTTTTATTGCTTCTACATGTGGATTTATATGGTTTAATTAGGTTTACTATCGGTAGGGAGTTTCATTCTCGCCTAACTTTTATTTTTCCCCATGGATTTTTTTGGAAAACTTCCTAACATTGGTGACAAAAAAAAAAAAAAAAATCACACACTTTTTTATTTTAAATCATTATTCATTAAATCTGTAATTATAATTTATTTTAAAAATTATATATTTTTAATTGTGAAGTAAAACTCAAGCATAACACCTCGAAAACCATGTATGTTTTGATGACACAAATATTTAAATCAGTTATTTTCTCAAAATATTTCATTAATTAGGCAGTATGCAACATAATATCTAAAATTTACGTCAGCTTCAAGAGATTGTGAGATTCTGATTCAAATATCTCAAAAAGATAATTAAGGATTATAAACTATATATATCATTTACTCACCCTAGAATTTCGCTTAGGTTTGAACTTTTGATAAAAAAAAACAATCCATGTAACATTCTATAAGTCCCCTGGAAATATGAATGGCAAATATTGTAAGAAGTATCACCAAAAGAATATACTATTTCTTCCAAAACTAATGTCGGTTTTAGTTTTTCTTTCTTTCGAATACTACTATAGAGTTTTATTCTTGTCTTATTCAAAACCTTTAAAACAGCATATGATAAAACAAAACCATCAATCATAAATAATGTAGAAGTGCCAACTAAACTAAACTCTTAAAGGCCCTTTCCTGAGTTTCCTCATCTTTAAACGCTTAGACATAAAAAAGAAAAAGTTAACATCAAATTAAGATCTTAATCACTACTCCATTGGTTAAGTTGTCAAACCTGTAAATACCAACCCTTCATTTATTGTATCATATCTTACGCACATATTACTATAAAGGTATAAATAAAGTTTACATAAACATGGAAAGTCACATTTCTTTTTTCAATTATTTCATTGATGCCTTTTTATTTTTTGAAGCAACTCCTCTAGAAGTCCTTACCAATATTTATTTTTCTGTCTGCATTTAATTTCTTTACATTTACTGATAAATGATGGATAGTTGGATCCGACGATGAAATCGAATGGTGGACCATATGTGCCCATCTTTGAATCCTCCCAGTATAATTAACCTTAACTGTTTTTGTTTTTAATGCCCCAAATATACATTATATAATTGGAATAAATAAAGTAAGAAAGTAATTATTTCCAAAAGAGAAGGTGGAAAGTTAATTCCAGTGGCTACCATGTACATGCAAACCTTTATAAACTTAAAATGTCGGAATAATAATATTTTATTAATTTATCGAAATATTAATTTTAAAAATTATAATTTGGTTCATAAATTATTTTTGAACAGATTTTTTTATTAATTTACCAAGATATTAATTTTATAGAATATTTACATTGTCTTCCCCAACCAAACAAACCAAAAATTCTTTATCTTATTAAACCACTTAACTGAGATAAATTGTATTTACTGTCACCATCCCACCAAAACATTAAATTCACCTTTTAATTCACAATACAACAAATTAATTGGATATTTCTCTAACACAGTTTAGTTTAGACGATTTATTCCCCATGAATTAAAAATAAAACATGAAGTGGTTTATTGGTTCTTGCGTATCTCGTTTAGAGTAATACTCTCATGGGAAATTTCCATCTATAAGTAGCATTAGACTTACCATTATACAATACNTTAATTGGATATTTCTCTAACACAGTTTAGTTTAGACGATTTATTCCCCATGAATTAAAAATAAAACATGAAGTGGTTTATTGGTTCTTGCGTATCTCGTTTAGAATAATACTCTCATGGGAAATTTCCATCTAGCTATAAGTAGCATTAGACTTACCATTATACAATATTAATCTTAGGCCACTAACACGAAATCGACAAGAAACGTCAAAATCGTAAGATAGATAGTATAGTGAATTATTGATCAGTATGGAAAAAAGTAAAGAAAATAAACTAATCTTGTCTACAGCTTAATTCATTGCGTGCGAAAGTATAAAACTCACGTTCTCGTCGTTTATATGACCTAGCCCCACCAAACGCAATTTTCTTCAACCTTAATGATTGATACATATCACATATATATATATGTGGTCGATAATTTCCACGGTTATTAGAGAAAGCAAGACTTATATTCTGATCCTATCTCTTTATAAATATCTTGATGTCGTCTAATAAACATTTTATATAAGGCGATGTATCATACGTCGTTTTAACATCACTTAAAACGTAAGTATTCATTTTCTCATATGTTTTTATTTGTTTGTTTCTGTTTGCATTTACTGTATATATTTTTTCTTTTTAGAAATTTACAACTTTATTTTCCCATATGCTTGAAACTTTTTTACAAACATACATATAACTAATAAGTGCTTTGGCTAAGTTTGATCAGGACTAATAACAAACGCAGAAAATAGTAAGAGCGGGGACGAATGTGCACAACTTTGTATTTTGGGCCGGGACGATTCCCTTTTTCAGGCCCAATATAAATATTGGGTTACGATTACTCCAATGATTATCCATTACATGAAAAAAATGCTACAAAACGTTAACATGGCTTATGCTCTAGTATTTAACTTTTCCTGTTTACCGAATGGTTTTGAAATGTATTCAACGAGGCAGTAATTAACATTCATCTCACAAGCTCTGGGTTGCTATTTATTGATGCAAAAGTCTGGTTATATGAGTATTTGACAAGGCGTTAACATTACTTAAAGTACAAGTATTCATGTCTCCAGAGTTTCTATTGTTTGTTTGCAATTGCATATTATATTATATAATCTGTATGTCTGTATTGTCTTTCTTATAAATGAATCCAAAACTTTATTTATGGGTTACTCTTCAACCCCCACAAACCTTGAAAGCTTTTATGAGGTCAAAAGAATCGACATAAGTCTTACTGATTACAATCACAATACATGATTAGACACTTTACTCTTATAAGCGATTGGTTGAGCACTCTAAATCAGGCTGGTTCATCAACTCTCTGCACTTTTCCTGCAAAACACTAGTGATTATATTCATTTATGTTTTAAGTTTAGAATTTATCTATATACCAAATTTATGATCACCATCCTGTATTATGAGTTTTATTTTTTGAATCCAAGGGCAAAAGGCACTTCAAAAAGCTACGTATGTTTGGGTAAAATGCATACTACACTAGCAGATTGACTCATGTTGTGAGGAAGTTGATTCATGAGATAATTTTTTTGTGAGGAAGAAGATAATATCTTCATGTTTTTGTTCATTTGTATCAGCGATTGTAAGCAAGAAAGAAAGACTATAAGCTGTTTCACTTGCCTCGGTCTCACAGTGGTTGTGGTTATTAGTACTCTGCCAGTGGCCAGTGACAATGTCATACTGAAGATACTGAGCCGAATTCAGTTGATGATCACCATCCTGTATTGATCTGCAGTCTGTGTTCTGGTGCTGAGACCTTGGAGACGCTGATGGAATACCTTTTACTGCAATAAAAATTAATAGAAAATGTTGCTCGTGTGAAGTTGCAATTGATCAATGTTACTCTCTCTAATGCAAAAGGTTAGCTAAATACACTCTCTTGGCACTCTGTCACAAAATATTCTTGTATCATAATGATTTACATAGACAACCTTGAAATGATGTAGATGATGTTATGGTTTATGTTGTTTCTAGGATTTGTTTCTAGTGATGTTGAGTTCCAAACGAAGGAAATAAGAAGGCAACAGAAAAAGAGAGGCGACCTGAGTTTTCTTGGGAATGCTTAATAGGACCTTCACATTGAATTTCCTCCGTTTTGTCAACTGTGTCATTGTACCTAGTTAGCCAATTAAAGAGACATAAGCATTGATCCAAGATTATTTTTTATTCGAAAGGACAGAAAAACCACAGAGTTCATTCCAAAGTGGAACCTTATAGAGTAGTGATTCACTATATTATGTCACGTTCGTTAAGAAAACTGCTATGCAATCTATCTCCCCTTGGAGCATTGGGGAAACAAAAGATGGTTAGGTGATTTTACAGACCTGGACTTTTTGTTTCTCTCGTTGCCACCTTCTTCGAAGGTCAATATTGATGCAAACACCCTTCTGTCCTGTCATGTCAAGAGAATGAAAAGACGGCTTCAAGTGTCAATTCATTTATTTGGATTCGAAGTTCCACCACTAGACTATTTATCCAAGGGTGGAATGTAAGAAAAGGTAATTTTGAATATATCTCTCACCTCTTCAGTCATAAGGGTAACAGATTCCTGTATTCTCCGTAAAACCATCTCTAAACTCTTCACTTCAGAATGTAATGCCTAAACATTGGAAACCAGTTTAGAGACTCTTGAGGATGCAATAAGGATCAAACTCATTAAATAAATAATTATCTCTTCTCCTACCTCTTTCTCAAAAATTAAGTTATCTAAAACTAGATCTTTGACCTGCAAAGTTTTCTGAAGGTAAGGCTGGTCAAGTAAACATAAACGTGGTAACACCTGTAAGAACAATGACCTCTCACTAGCATCCTTTGAAAATGCAGCAACAAATGCAAACTCTGATAAGGATATCTCTTCTACTTGGAGTTGATATTCATTGTCAAACTTTGCTGCTTCCAGCTGAGCGGAAAGCTCTGATATTTTATTCTCTTTGCTATGCAATTCTGTTTCCTGATACTTTATTCTCTCTTCTAAAGTGCTGATTTTCTCTGCAAAGTAAACAAGATAGCAATCAGAGTTTTCACAAAGGTATGCATACAACATTCGAGTTACTTGTATTGCATGTTGTTAATGCATAGTGTCTGAACTCTTATTGGAACAAATTAAAGCCAAAGACATCAACGTGCATCATACATAGTTACACACGCTTCCACATAATTTATCCATAGCAGTACAATGACAATCTCTCTACAAATGCATTTGTCTAAACACATCCTCGTTAAGGAAAAGACCACAAGAGTATATGAAGTTATGAAAATGATCAGGACAGTCAGGTTAGCATCAGGGCAGATTCACAAAAAGGAACTCACCGATAAAAACTTTTTCATATGTAGAGACATGGTCCATTTTCTCTTTCAAGCCAGCCACTGGATACAAGAAACAGCATAAACGTGATCATTGCCTTGTGGGAAGCAAAGAATGCATTAGTATGCTGGAAGCATATCCATTAGCATAAGTAGCAAGATGAGGGATCTACATGCCTACATCTTCTTTTTGGTCCACAAGTCCCTGAACTTCGTGTATGACCTTTTTAATAACGGATGCTTCTTTCTCAATTGAATCAAACAATGCGAAGTGAGAGGTTATCTTCTCGTGTAGGCTGGCAATCTTCCTATCTCTGACTTCAATTGAACATTTCATTTCACAAAACGACTCCTGTAAACACACCACCACTTCACTAATTAAAGTTATATGATTCCTAGAGCCAAAATCTATACATATCCATATCTAAGCTATTCCAATTATCCAGATCCAGAATGAAGTAAGCACCTGATAAGAATTCAGGAAACTTTCTCTTGATTGAAGCAAATTTTGTATAGTATTCTTCAATTCACTCTGCTTGTTTTCCAGCAAACCATAGTCGTTCTGAAGGTAACTAACCTGCAAATCAAATAAAATTATTCCAAAAAAAAAAAAAAAAAATCAAATAAAATTTTCACAAACCATTTCTTATTCTAATAGATTCCCAAATCAAACCCAAACCTTCCTCTCAAGCGCCTCCTGTGTTTCTCTAGAAGAATCTAACTCAACTTGTAACTCCTGCACTTTCCTGCTATATTCCTCCTCCGTCTGCTTCTGTTTCTGAAATCGAATTACCAAACGGAACGATCACAACTCAGAACCTCAACCAAAACAAGAGCTATGTACAGTGACATTGATTGAATCACCTGATTCACAAAATTGATTTGATCTNTTCCCAAAAAAAAAAAAAAAAAAAAAAAACGCCGGTGGTGAATTTGAAGAAGAAGAAGAGCGAAACTGTGGAGCGAAAAATATAGTAAACCTCTGTGTTCTTACTCGGAGATCTCGCACTTCTCCGATCAATGATTGAAGCTGCAATCTGAATTTTGATAACTTGAGCAACTCCATTTTTTGGTTTCCCCCTGATTTTTGAATTTTGACAGCGAGGACAAAAAGNATTTTGACCCGGAGGAAAAAAAAAAAAAAAAAAAAAAAAAAAGATTTTCTCGAGAAAAATTTTTACGAAAGAAAATTAGGTCGTCGGGATTTTCAAATCAAAACCAATATAATAATGCGGTAATCAGAGGTGATAATTTGTTCAATATGGGCCTAGTCCAAATTGGGCTATGGTTGAGACCGATGGTGCTATGAGATCTCTTTATCTTGGTATAAACTGTACACCATATTTTAAAACGCCGATTAGGACGATTTACAATTTCAAAATTGTTAACGCAAATTTTAAAATTAAATGTCAAAAACAGGTATGGGATTTTATTTTATTTTCCGAAAAAGAATAAGTAATTGCAAACGTTGCACTGTCAACTACTCGCATACAAATTATTAATGTTTGTTGTAATAAAAGATTCAATTATATTTTGAACTGTAGCCAACTTTTCTCACACTGTTTAAAAATGTTGTTGAACTAGTTAATTAATACATACCTGTATTAGGTGACTAATTTATTCACCCAAACCTATACCCAATTAAAAGATCGCATTTGGAAAAAAATCAGCATACAATATTATGTCAAAGAAAATATTTCTTACGATCTCTAAATGTGGAAATGAGAACACAGTACCTTTCACAGAAATTAAGCACGCGGAGTATTTCTCTTTGTTAGTATTCGTGAATCATGACGTTAACACTTAACAATCCCAATTTCACAATAAGTTACGTATTTTCCACGTGCCTAATTAATTTCCATCGAAATATTTGAATCGTTCTTGTGATTGGAAAGCAACAAAAAAAGAAAACAATCTCATCATGACATGAGATAACAACTGATCAGTTTTGGTTTTCCTTAATTTGGATTATAATTATATTCTTTGCACATGCAGAATTTAGCATGTAATCAACAAGCATAAGCATCCTTATCAATACAATTAGTAAGAAATTAAAATAACTAATTGTTTTTTCTTTATACTTTCACCAATTTTATAAAAGAAGAGTTAGGCCGAGCATCGTATTCGTACGTAGATGATTTGCCGTGGTGCTGGCTCACACTAGTTGTCGGGAATGTAACGGTGACACGTGTCAACGGATGATTGAGTCTGAGGCTCTCTCACTCTCATGTGAAAAAGAGGAAAATGAAACAGAAAACTTTAGAAGGTGAGAGTGAGGTGCCTAACGAGTATTTGTCATTTAGAGATCAAAAATGGAAACAAGAAAGGGATCGTGTTCGGCACTAAGTACTATTCCTTTTCTACAAGTCTTTCTCAACCTTTAAAACCCTTTGTCTTCAACTATTCCTTTTTTTTATTTATTTTAAAAATTGTTTTTTTTTTCGTTATTGCGTGTTGTTGTATCTAATTTGGTATTTACAGACGATTTACATGTTGGAGTGATACTCTAATTCACCATGATCAGGTTTTAAGCAAAATAAAATCAAGTGGTGAATGGACTAGTGGTTCCTACAATTGAGGAGCTGCCATGTGAGTATAGATTAGTGACTGATTCTCTTCAAACATGAAATTATCAATCTTAATCCATTCGGTTAATCGAAGATGGTATCACACTTTAGGCACATTAGAATATCCATTGAGTGTATTATTCGACGACTACATTCACCCCTAGGAGATTGGTCGGTGTTAAAGTCCGGATTACCCCTTGTTAACAAAAAAAAAGAAAAATCTATATAAATTTATTTTTTAAAAATAGTTCATAGAATTTCTTAAATTATATATTTAAAAATTAGAAAAGAAAGTTATCGGTGATCGTTGATCATAAATCATGGATACAAAAAAATATCTAAGATTGCGGTAATGTAGTTGTGGCAATAAAAATGACATGAAAAAAATGAACAGGTTATTTATTACAATGTTTTCTCAATCTAATTTTTTAGTTTAACTCATAATTTCTATTTAGACCAATATTTATCATATATTTAACAAAAAATTCAGGCCTAAAATATTTTAATAAAATTATTGGTAAATCAAACACAATATTTGTACATTCGAAAACTAGCTAATATTAATTTATAAACTTTTTATAGTTTAATTTGGATCAATTCTTTGTTTTCATTTTTTTATTTTAACCTACCATGTTATTAACCAAACGTATACACAGCGTTTTTTTGCTGCCACTCTCGTTTCGCCAAGAGCTTCTCTATTGTCTTTCTCTAAGGAAAAAGGAAAATGACCAGATTATGATATTAATGCTTCCGGATTATGGTATTGAAGCTTTTGTTATGCTTCCGGATTATGGTACTACAACTTTTGTTTTTGGTGCTATTTATGGTTTTTAAGCTTTTGTTTTGTTGCGACTTTGCGCTTCCGGATTATAAAATTCAACGTTCTTGTTGTTAATATTGAAAAATACTTCTCTGATCTAATGTTGTGCATCCATCTGTTGCTCTTTTGTTCTCAATTAGCTTTCTCCGCTCTCATTTTGATTGAGCTTACGAAGTCATAGAGTTTTGGCAAATTAAACACAATAATTGTGTTTTTCAGGGGTGAATGATATATAATTTTGTTGATGTTTTGAAAAAAGGTTAGTCATTTATTTTTCTACCATTCAAAACTTTGATTATATAATTACTTTTTTTGAACTCTATTTAACCATTTATAACTTATAGTCCTTTTTTTTTTAATTTGTATGAAAATGTAAATTTCACAAATATACAATTTCATACCTATCATTAAATCACTCCAAAATATAATATATCTTGTATTTGATTTATCTAATTCAATAGATCACAGATTATCGAATTCATTTTTTACTCCAACAACCATTTGAAAAACACCCGTAAACCATAGTATTTAGTTTTAGATATGTATTTTTTTTTTGAACGACTTATAATGATATTAATAAAAACAAGTGTAATCCTCATGGAGAAATTGGGTTATTCCACGAGGTACAAAGTTGAAAACCAGAAAGTGAGCAACATTACAAGTAGTAGCCAAATAATCTGCAGCCTTATTTGAATTCCTTATGTATTAGACAAAAAAAAAAAGACGGAAAAAACAGTTTAGCAGTTATGCTATTATGATTTAGTAGTGATTCTGTATGTTTCAAACACCTAACTTGATATGTATATATATCCTAATTTCACATCACTAAATCCACAAAACCATCTTTGTCTTGAGAGTCTAAACCATCACTAATCAATAATATTTATATAATTCTGTTGGAATCATACCATAATCAAATCGAATAACTAAATGAACTAAGCATTAATTGATATAATATGAGACGGTACTGGATACGTGGAGAATCACCGATGGTTCTAGATCCTGCGGATAACAGAAAAGCAATAAGTATAGGCCGCGAAGCAGAGGATTAAAAGTAGGAAGGTCCCACAAAAGAAAACCTCGCTATGAAGTGACTTGCCTGCAACTCCCAAAGTAAAAAAAAGAAAAAAAGTAAAGAGGCCAAAATTAAATAAAATACAAAAAAATAAGCAAAATTTTTTACATAAATAGAAAAAGAAAATCGAGAAGAAGAGGAAGGAAACAACACAGTGCGCATTAGACTCCACTGTCTAAGGAGATTCGCATTCTCAAACAAGTTACGTCCAGTTGGAATCGGAAGCAGCTGAGTCAACTCGTTATAAGGACGGGTGTTTGAGTTTTTGACGTCATGGATCCCGGCGGGATGATGAACGAAGCTGGGACGTATAACTTACCGGAGATCTGGCCATTTCCGATTAACGGTGGTGCGACTGGTCATTCGTCGATGAGGAGTGGTGTTTCGTTTGCTGGACCTAACTTGGTTCACCAGTTTGGGGACCCGAATCTTATTGGCGATTCGGCTCGTATGAGCCACGCGCTTTCTCAGGCGGTCGTTGCTGGGATTGCTGGTGCTAGGAAGCGACGGGATGCGGAGGAGGATAAGGTCGTCTCCGGCAGCGACGCGGTACGGTTTGTTATCCGGTTTAATGATTTTCCTTCCATTTTCTGAGATTGGTGGATCTGTGATATGAAAATGGTCTAGTTCTCAATGAATTTTTTCTGTAATTGTTCTTTTGGTATGCTTAATTAACATTTTCTAGGCTTTAAGATTAATTTGCAGCTCAATTACTGTGCTAAAAGAGTATCAGATCAGACCCTCTTGATTCAAAGGAATGATATCTTACATAGTTGGTATTGATAGTCCTCAAGTTTTCTTCTGTTAATCTTTCAAGATACATGTATTTAGTGTGTAAAAATGTTTGATTGTATAAGGAGTTTTATTTAGTAACTCTAATTTTTGTAGTTCTCTGGGTTTTTATGTGTGTAGCAGAATGATGGTGACAGTAAAAAGCAGAAGACTTCAGGATGTGTAAATGAAGTGTGTGATGGGAAAGGGGAGACGGGGACAGTGGATCAAAAGAAGCAGTTGCCTGAACCTCCTAAAGATTATATTCACGTGCGAGCAAGAAGAGGACAGGCTACAGATAGTCATAGTTTAGCTGAAAGAGTAATTATAACTCTCCTCTCCTTTTTTTTTTTTAAAGCTTTTCAGCTACAAGAGAACGCTTGATATCGAGAGACCAGAGTCGGTAACAGATTTTTCTTGGTTAGCAGGCTAGAAGAGAAAAGATAAGCGAGCGGATGAAAATCTTGCAAGATATCGTCCCTGGTTGTAACAAGGTACATCAAGCAGTATTCTGTTCATTTGTCTCACATGTTGTATTTACATTTTGCTATAACAATTTACAAATGTAAAATTCGTTGTATGTTCAGGTTATCGGAAAAGCGCTGGTTCTAGATGAGATAATCAATTATATACAATCGCTGCAGCGTCAAGTGGAGGTGAAACCTTACTCTCTACATTGGTCATTTTAACCTTGTTAGTTTATTGATTTCTTGTTCATCTCATGATACTGTTTCCACTTTCAGTTTCTATCAATGAAACTTGAAGCGGTCAACTCAAGAATGAATCCTGGAATCGAGGTTTTCCCACCAAAAGAGGTTAGCCTTTATTGTGATGCTCACACTTATATAAGAATCCTTCAGATCCCTTGTCTCCATGTACTTCAAATACTGGCTGCTTCTGATGACATTCTTGGGCAAACCGATTGATGAATCTCGACAGATCATAGGCTTTAGATAAAAATGCGGTTGATTCAGCCAACCTCAGTATTCTCTGTTCTTCTTCTGATATCAATACTGCATGTTAACAAACCTAACACTTAGTTCACTGCTGTAGGATTCAGTCAACAACACTTATTTTTTCGAATTCTGAGTTTATTGTTCTGGTATAGTCGCAGTTTGATCAGCAGCCATTTGAAAACCCGGGGATGCAGTTTGGCTCACAAGCCACCAGGGAATTCAACAGAGGAGCATCACCGGAGTGGTTGCATATGCAAGTAGGAGGTGGTTTCGAAAGAACATCGTGAATACAGAACGTCGTTTTATACTTAAAATCTAGAAATAAGAAAGAAAGCTACTCTTAATTCACTAAACAAACTTCAATATTGGTAACAAAAAGAAGCATACATAAAATCATTTATAGCTAAATATATGTACAACGTTTATATATTGTTGGGAAGAAAGCAAAGAAGTTTTAGATTCCTAGTTTAGACATGAAGCAAAGGAGGAGAATGCAAAGGTGTTTCCTCTGATACTGTCTCAGATCATGTTAGTACTATTGGTTTTCACATGTTTTCTGTGTTATGTTCTTTTGTAATCCTTCAAAGTAAAGTTTCGTTCTTCAAAGCTGCGGGAAAGAACTGAATAAAAAGGCGAAGACTCTGCTCTAGTAGAATAATGTTCTTTGTTCTCTATGTGCATACCACACTTTCTTCAAAGTCATAACTTGACAAATTCTTTGCTGTAAGATAAGAAATGACAAATCCAACACAAATTGAAAGAAAAGGNACATGTTTTCTGTGTTATGTTCTTTTGTAATCCTTCAAAGTAAAGTTTCGTTCTTCAACGCTGCAGGAAAGAACTGAATAAAAAGGCGAAAACTCTGCTCTAGTAGAATAATGTTCTTTGTTCTCTATGTGCATACCACACTTTCTTCAAAGTCATAACTTTACAAATTCTTTGCTGTAAGATAAGAAATGACAAATCCAACACAAATTGAAAGAAAAGGTGGTATCATGGTATGCACACGACCTTGTTCTTATCTTTCCCGCTATATACGGCAATACCGGATGTGATATGTTGAGAATGAGAACTATAACTTTTTTGTTGTTATCTTACGTGAAAATTCTAATTGGTGTAGTTCAATTTATGTAAGATTTTTGATTAGCAAGTATTTGTACACATGCTATTCTCAATTTCTTGAAATTGCTTAGAAATCAACATATTCAGGGTGTAAATGGTACCAGCTTATTTGAAATTCCAGCTTATTTCAGCTGATTTTTTTTTCAGCTGGTACCATTTGAATCAGCTTATTCTACTTTTAAAATCAGCCAGATTCAGCCAGATTTTTTTTTTAATGAAACTAATATGTTACATTCAGCCAGATTCTATTCAGCCGGTACCATTTACATTTCAATATATTCAGTCAAATTCCGCCGAAAATCTCAAATAAATTCAGCCAGATTCCACATTCAGCCAGATTCAGCCGGTACCATTTACACCCTCAGAATNATTGCTTAGAAATCAACATATTCAGAGTTTTTTATTTATCAACAACATCTGTTGTCTGGATATGGTCAGTCCGTTTTGAATTTTCTTCTTGACTGAAAGGTTGTTGACCCACAAAAGAAAAAGATTAGAAAAAAAAAGTGGGCCCGTCATAGGCGTGTGGGCTTTTCTACGATGCGAATTTTCTTACCTCTTGACCAATAGTATATGGCAATACACCTCAACGCAGACGTACTTCATTTCTCTCTTTAACGAGAAACAGAAAGAAATCCGGAAAATAAATTTACAAGCGCGAAGAAGAAGAAGAAGAAGCGCGTGTTTCTCAGAGAAGTGAGAATAACCTCAAAAAAATAAAAGGAAAAAGAAAAAAAAAAGCGAAAGAAAAAGGAANAAAAAAAAAAAAAAAAAAAAGAGGTTGAGACGAAAGAGGAGATGGTCGTCTCTGTTTCTACAGATCTCGCGCTCGATTAATCGGATAATTCAGATTTCAGAAGGTCAATTTTGGAGGGAAACCGTTGAAGCTCAATTTCGCTTTTTGAGAGGTCGAGCGAGAGAATTTGTTCGATCGTGACGATTCCGAATGGTTAGGCCGGGAGGATTAAGCGTTGATTCGTCGAATCAACTACGTGCACCGTCTCGGACGGTGACGCTAGGTCGTATACAACCTCAGGCTCCGACTTATCGTACCGTCTATTGCAATGATCGGGAGTCTAATTACCCTGTCCGTTTCAAGGTAATGCGCTTCTTAATTATCTCTAATTGTTTAGAGAATTGGGAATGTGGAAATTTTGGTTATGATTCATGATTCATCATTTCTTGATAATGTGTGACTCTTTTATTGAACATTTAGTCAATTTGTGAGTTTTTTTTTTTTTCTTCTGATGAATGTTGCAGGGTAATTCGATTTCTACAACCAAGTATAATGTTTTCACATTTCTGCCGAAAGGTTTATTTGAACAAGTAAGTGTTTTGTTGTTTAATTAAATTTAGTAATGCAGCTATTAGTCATATTAAGCATAAAATGTTGAAAGGGATTAAGGATTGTTTATTTGTACCCAACATCTATATGTAGGTGGGAATTCAAGTTTACGGAGACTAATGGTCGAAAAACTTAGTAGTAATCAGTTCATTT
This sequence comes from Odontarrhena argentea, assembly GCA_900406245.1. Lineage (NCBI taxonomy): Eukaryota > Viridiplantae > Streptophyta > Magnoliopsida > Brassicales > Brassicaceae > Odontarrhena > Odontarrhena argentea. The sequence goes on along the minus strand of OVAF01000272.1, from coordinate 21,385 downwards.
CGCATATCAAGTTTAGATTACTGCCTTAACTACGACATAGTTAGATTGTTGTCTGAATCCTTGTAAGCGGCCAATTGATTTGATTATGTCTGTGTACATTTGAAATGTTTGAGGTTTAAACAGGGAATGGAAATTGAGATATTTGTATCATTAAATTGCATTTCTTCAGATATTTGACGTTTTACATCTAATATGACAAATCATGTGCTTTCTAACAGTTTAGGCGCATAGCAAATATCTACTTTCTTGGAATTTCATGTCTTTCAATGACACCGATAAGGTATGTTAACTCCATGGCAGTTGTGTAATTCTGACTACTGACTTGTGATTGTTTGGTATTTCGGTAACACTTAGCTATAAAGCAAGCAAAATAGATGTTTATAACTTATTTGTTTTTAATTGATTATATAACATGCCTTGACCAGTTTCCTATTTCCATTTTTTTGTTTTTGGTACCAAGAGTTAAGAAATCGTCAGTGTCTCCATTTTCTGCAGTCAATACTTGATTAAAATAAAAGTTATATCTAACCATGTGAGTATGTGAACTTCGATCTATTAATCACAACTTTGATCTATGATATGGAAAACAAAATTTTGACTCATGTTCATGTTTGAGTAATTGTCTGGATTTTTGGTTCGCTTCTTCCAAGTCTGATGCCCCTGTCTGTAGAATGCATTTTTATTATTTTTTTCTGTCTAGACTGTGACTAACTAACTCTTTGTCTTGCAGCCCTGTAAATCCAATAACAAATGTGGCTCCTCTGTCTATGGTGCTTCTCGTCTCTCTTATTAAAGAGGCTTTTGAAGACTGGGTAAGGAACTTCCAGTTCAATTTGGTTTAACTTAATAGAAATATATGCAATCTCTCCTTGCGATGAAATAGATTTAGTCAGTTAATGCTTAAGAGTTTTAGGACCCATCTGCTTCAACTTTAAATCATTCTGCAAACTATCTGTTGCAGAAACGGTTTCAAAATGATATGTCCATAAATAATAGTACAGTGGATGTCTTGCAAGATCAACAATGGGTGCCTATTCCCTGGCGGAAGTTACAAGTTGGAGATGTTGTCAAGGTATATTTTTCTAGCAGAAGTGATTAATTACTATGCGATCAAACAAGGTTGTTCTTAAAACTCAAGACATTGTTGACACACATGTTTAGTTGCTGTAGATTTCCATTATCTCTATTCAATTTCAAGGAAGATGTTTACTATATTAATAAACATTCTAAAAATTGGGAGGGGGACGATGTGAAACCAAAGTTAAAGTATCTTTATATATATATCTGCATGTTTATGGAATTGCCGGCGACAGCATGCCTCTACAGCATTTGTAGAGGATTCCAAAACTTTGGAAATTTTTAAGCTTGGTAAATATTCTTCATTGATATTTTGCAGATAAAAAAAGATGGATTTTTTCCAGCTGATCTTCTTTTTCTGTCCAGCACAAATCCTGATGGTATCTGCTACGTAGAGGTACTTGGCTCCATGTAAATTGATTTCTCTTTGTCTAGAACAAGCAGCTATTCAGGATATTTAATTTACATTTTTACTCCTCTGTGACCGCAGACTGCAAACCTAGATGGAGAAACAAATTTAAAAATCAGAAAGGCCCTGGAAAGGACATGGGATTACTTGATGCCAGAGAAAGCCTCTGAATTTAAAGGTAACCTTTGCAGCTGATTATGATCTTGCGAATTTGTAGCTGAAGGCCTGAATCTGTGCTTGCACTATTATGTTTCATCCATTTGGTTCTGGAAGTATCCAAAAGTAAAAAGCGTTGTTAACTGTTGAGCCCCGTTCATCAACTCTATCCAATACTTCTCTCTTTTACCTTGTAGGTGAAATTCAGTGCGAGCAACCTAATAATTCCCTGTACACTTTCACTGGAAATCTTATAATAGAAAAGCAGACGTTACCTCTCTCTCCAGACCAGCTTTTATTGCGTGTATGACCGACTGTTTCTGCTTTTAGCTGTGTGTTCCTTTGCCGCCTTATATCTACAGGATTTCATTATGCGAGACCTTATATATATTTTGGTTGTGTAAATTTTTTGCATTCCAATTCTCAGGGATGCAGTCTTAGGAACACAGAATACATTGTTGGGGCTGTGATTTTTACTGGTCATGAGACAAAGGTACGCCCCGTGAAGCTTGTTTGATGAGAAAGTAGCATTCAGAAAGATGTCTTTTAATGGCATTCTTCTGTTTCCGCATCCTTGTATATTTGCTATATCTACAAACTGATCTATTTTATACTGAATGCAATGTATGCAGGTGATGATGAATGCCATGAATGCTCCCTCCAAAAGAAGTACACTGGAAAAGAAACTAGACAAACTCATTATTACCATCTTTTGCGCCCTTGTCATAATGTGCCTGATTGGTGCTATAGGCTGGTATGGATTCTATACAATCTTGTGGTTTATATCGCCTTATGGTACTCCATTATATTTTTTGGTTCTTTAGAAAAACTCTTAATTTTTTCAGTGCAATTGTGACGGATCGTCATCACGACTATTTGGGTCTGCATAACAAAGATTGGGAATACCGTAACGGAATGACGGTAGTTACCTTGCATAGTTGAATTGACTTGTATATATGGATTGCTGGTGCTTACCGTACCTTTTTGGTGCCACAGATAGCATTTTTCACCTTTTTCACCCTAGTCACTCTTTTCTCCACAATTATACCGATCTCGCTATATGTTTCTATCGAGGTATGTCTTTCCAAATATCTTCTTCTAAATGATTTATCTGCACTACAACTGCACTACAAAATCAAGTATTTTGAATGGTTCCTCTTTTTCCTCGCAAATGGAACACAGATGATCAAGTTTATCCAGTCAACGCAGTTTATTAATCGAGATCTTCACATGTATCATGCGGAGACAAATACTCCTGCTTCCGCCAGGACTTCGAATTTGAACGAGGAACTCGGACAGGTAAACTACTGATCCACTCATCGGTTGCCACATGTTTTGAATAATTTTTTTTTGTGGCAAGCATCTGGATCGCTATGTATTTGTGAATGCTATGCTTTTATTTGTGATCTGCCATTCTGTGTTGCAATTACTAATATTGGCTTCTTTCAGGTGGAATACATATTTTCTGATAAAACCGGAACTCTGACAAGAAATTTGATGGAGTTTTTTAAATGTTCAATTGGAGGAATAAGTTATGGATGTGGTATAACTGAAATAGAAAGAGGAATTGCTCAGCGTGATGGCTTAAAAATTCAAGAGGTATAATTTTTTCTCATATGAAGATGTTGCAGATCTAAGAGGTATAATTTATTTACACTATAATTTTTTCAGGAACAAAGGTCGACTGGTGCTATAAGAGAAAAAGGATTTAATTTTGATGATCCAAGGCTCATGCGAGGAGGTTGGAGAAACGAACCTTATCCCAATCTTTGCAAGGTCTCTTTCATATCAACTAATTTGACTCTTAATCACTTTAAGAATCCTAATAGCTAGGTGATGTGTTATTTGGCTAGTGTAAAAGAATTTTGCTTCGTTCCATATGTGAAGCCTGAGTATATTTTTTTGGGGTTAGTGGTGAGATATTCACTTCTTGGTACTATCAAGGTGTGATTTCCTTTCCGGGCGCTATGTAATTTCACTAAAGTCTATGCTTGTGTTCTATTAGTTCTACGAAATACATGTTTTAGCCCTTAGTTTCCTTCTCGTGGAAGCAGAGGTCAGGATAATAGATGATATCCATTGTGATAGTATCTTTAATTGATTGAGAACTGATTTGTTTTTTAGATTTTAACTAAGAACGATCTTGTAAGTTGTTATATTGGCTTTCGCCAGCCTCTGTTCTGGGAGCCTTGATAAACCCTACTGCATATCGTTCCTAAAAACTGCCATTTAGAAAATTTGGTAAACCTTGGGGGTCATATTTCTTCTCTCTGTTATAGGCCATGCACATGACTCTAATTTAGATATATTGTTTTTTTATGTTTTATAGGAATTTTTTAGATGCCTAGCCATATGCCACACAGTCCTTCCCGAAGGTGATGAGTCCCCGGAGAAGATTGTTTATCAAGCTGCATCTCCAGATGAAGCTGCTCTAGTTACAGCCGCTAAGAATTTTGGTTTCTTCTTTTACAGGTTAATCTCAGTTACGTTTTAGTTTCCCGTAGAAAAGTTGAAACTGCAAGCTATCTGACAAGAACAGATTTTCAGTTAGTAAGCTAGGGCCATAATTACATGTTTATATGCATTTTTCAATACTTCAGCCGCTATGAGCTGAGAAGAGGTGCTTTTGTTTCTCAATTGTATGGGTTTTTTGAGATAATTTCTTGTATTTTCAGGCGCACTCCTACTACGGTGTATGTTCGTGAGTCTCACACAGAGCAGATGGGAAAGATCCAAGATGTGTCTTATGAGATTCTTAATGTTCTCGAGTTCAACAGGTATATATGGTTGCAGAATATTAGCTTGTTATCCTTTTGCCATGGTTAGGCATACTAATTATATGTTACATTATGCATTAACAGTACAAGGAAGCGCCAGTCTGTCGTTTGTCGTTTTCCAGATGGTAGACTTGTCCTCTACTGTAAGGTAAACAGTTTTCTAGGTAGTTGAATGAGCGTATGTACTTCCATTTCAAAGTTGACCTTGTTTGGAATAATGTCTACAGGGTGCAGATACTGTGATTTTCGAAAGATTGGCTCACGGTATGGATGATGTTAGAAAAGTGACAGTAGAGCACTTGGAACACTTTGGATCGTCCGGCTTGCGTACCCTTTGCCTGGCCTATAAAGATTTAAATCCTGAATCCTATGATAGTTGGAATGAAAAATTCATCCAGGCCAAGTCTGCTTTACGAGATCGTGAAAAGAAATTGGATGAGGTATATTGCTATTTCGTTTTTTTTTTTTTTGGTTACAACACCTATGGCAATGTTTAGATGTAAATATTTTGTAAACTTGTTCCATGCAGGTTGCAGAACTTATTGAGAAGGATCTTATCCTGATTGGATCTACTGCAATAGAAGACAAGCTTCAGGAAGGGGTTCCTACCTGCATTGAGACCTTATCAAGAGCTGGGATTAAAATCTGGGTGCTAACAGGTGACAAGATGGAAACTGCAATTAATATCGCATATGGTAAGTACAACGAACTTTTTCTCTTACCTTCTTTTTCCTTCTTCCATATTAACTTTCTGCTCCTTGCTTCTTTTAATGTTCAGCCTGCAACTTGATCAACAATGAAATGAAACAATTTATCATCAGTTCTGAAACTGATGCAATCAGGGAAGCTGAAGAAAGGGTAAGTCATACAAGATAGCTCCTATACATTGACTACAGTCCTTCTAATAATTAAAAATATATAAAACTAGGGCAACCAAGTTGAAATTGCGCGTGTTATAAAGGAAGAAGTAAAGAAAGAGCTGCAGAAAAGCCTTGAAGAAGCACAACAATACCTGCATACTGTAGCTGGACCAAAATTGGCTCTCGTTATTGATGGGAAGTGTTTGATGTATGCATTAGACCCAACTTTACGTGTAACTCTGCTCAGCTTGAGCTTAAACTGTACTTCAGTTGTGTGCTGTCGCGTTTCTCCATTACAGAAAGCGCAGGTAATTTCGAATGACTTGTTTTTTTATTAATAAGTTCATGGTGATGTGGCATGGCTAGTAAAGGTCCGGAAATATATTTTTCTTTGAAATAACGGTTACGTTATTGGTGTTCTTGGGATTTTGCTGCGCAATAGAGATACTTAGTGGGATCATATATTCTTACCTCTTAATTAACTCTTGTGACCTCTTCCAATTATTAATCATTGACACACTAATGCGAATGTCAGGTTACAAGCTTGGTGAGAAAAGGGGCAAAAAAGATTACCCTTAGTATTGGTGATGGTGCCAATGACGTTAGCATGATTCAAGCCGCTCATGTTGGTGTAGGAATAAGTGGGATGGAGGGAATGCAAGCTGTAATGGCTAGTGATTTTGCCATTGCTCAGTTTAGATTTCTTACGGATTTGCTTCTTGTCCATGGACGGTGGTCATATCTTAGAATCTGCAAGGTTGGTTTACTCTCCCTCCTCAAACTTACCTTTAAAGAGTTCCAGTTACTAATTGTCTTGTTTTTTTCCCAGGTGGTCATGTATTTCTTCTACAAGAATCTTACCTTCACTTTGACTCAATTTTGGTTCACATTTCGGACTGGATTTTCGGGTCAAAGGTTCTATGATGATTGGTTCCAGTCATTATACAACGTTTTCTTTACAGCTCTTCCTGTGATTGTCCTCGGGCTGTTTGAGAAGGTACTGACCCCAGTCTTTCTATTAAAGAGTATACTTAAATACGTTCATCACGCGTACCTTAATTACTTTTTAGACTGATAATTCAATACTGACTTGTGCATTTGCTAGGATGTGAGTGCATCCCTTTCAAAGAGGTACCCTGAACTGTATAGAGAGGGAATACGTAATTCCTTTTTTAAATGGAGAGTTGTAGCAGTATGGGCTTCTTCTGCTGTGTATCAATCTTTGGTATGCTATCTCTTCGTAACAGCCTCAGCTTTTGATGGTAAAAATTCATCAGGCAAAATATTCGGTCTTTGGGACGTGAGCACAATGGTCTTTACCTGTCTGGTCATAGCCGTGAACCTGCGGATTCTTTTGATGAGCAACTCCATTACCAGATGGCATAATATCACTGTTGGAGGAAGCATTTTAGCATGGCTTGTTTTTGCTTTTGTATACTGCGGGATTATGACTCCACGTGATAGAAATGTGAGCTGTGTTTCCTTCATTGAGTCCAACCCCCATTTCCCTGGTATATATTTTTTGTGTCCTGACCATTATCTTTGCTTTCTGTGTTTGCAGGAGAATGTCTACTTTGTTATATATGTCTTAATGAGTACATTTTATTTCTATTTCACATTGCTGCTAGTTCCTGTTGTTGCTCTTCTGGCAGATTTCATCTACCAAGGGTAAGTAAAACTTGACTCTAGACAATCTATACTCGAGCAAGATACTTGTACCTTGAACAATTGCTGAATGATCATGAAAACTTGGGTCGTCTGCGAATGCAGGGTGGAGAGATGGTTCTTACCTTATGATTATCAGATAGTTCAAGAGATTCACAGGCACGAGTCAGATAGTAGCAGTGCAGATCATCTGGAGATACCGAATGAGCTCACACCAGAAGAAGCGAGAAGCTATGCGATATCCCAATTGCCTCGGGAAATCTCAAAGCACACTGGTTTTGCCTTTGATTCACCTGGTTATGAGTCCTTCTTTGCGTCCCAGTTAGGTATTTACGCCCCACAGAAGGCCTGGGACGTGGCTAGGAGAGCCAGCATGAGGTCACGACCCAAAGCACCAAAAAAGAATTGATAGAGAGAGATATTGGATATATGAATTGTGTTGTATATTTGGTCCTCCACTTTTACAGTCTTAGCACAGTACGGGAAGTTTTGTTAGGCTTTTAGTATTGGAATCAACAGAAATTTTTGCCTTAGCCTTTTTTTTGGTGATGCTCTTAGTTTCCAATCCCATTATTGGTATTGTTGCCATTAGGAGTGGACTTTGCTCCCTTATGTACACTACTAATTTTACACGCAAATCAAAGTCTCGCTTCTCCCTCTCCACAAAATTTTATTTGGCATACCATATGCCGGTAAAGTTGATAAATTCAATTCAAACTCAATTAGAAACCTCATTCTGGTATGGAGTAAGTAGCAATTGAAAAGACACTCTATTTCATATATATAGACGCCTCTCCTACAAACTTTATCCTCAGCAATCACATAAACAACAACAAAAAAATGATGTTTTGTTTTTCTTTCTTTCTTGGGGAAATTCGTACTCCACTTAGAAAAAACAGAAAAGGGCACATCTACAATAACACATAAGCAAGAAAACCGGAATCTCAAAAATTATATATGGTCGGAGCCAAAAAAGACAGCGAAATCACAAAAAATAATCAGGGGTCTTACGAGTAGTATCAGGTTCAACTTGTCGAGGAGCTGGATCAAACTGGAGGAAGTTCTGCTCCATGTTCTCTCCTATCTCTAGAATTGCTGCCATGTTCCCACACCGGTAGCAATAGTTTGGTGCACTAAACACCGTTACCACGTTCTTTTCCTGTTACCAAAAGGAAAGAGAGATCAACGAAAGAGACAGATACATCATGCCAAAGACCTTAAGCTTTACAGGAACATACATACCTGACACCAGTTAAAACCTTCCATGACAAGTTGATGCGCTCTTGATATGAGACTGAGTCCATTGTTATGATTAAATTGAGCTGCAATATCCTGTCCAAATGTATAACCAGCACCTCGTGGAGATATTCCCCATCCACAGCGATCATCGGGATCAGACCATAGTAAATCACACATTGGTCCTTCATGTGGAACCTACAGATCATACCATACATAGTTCAAATAGATGACCAGTAAGATCTACGTAGAAAACTCCAATCTTTTTTTGCTCTTTCTATCTTAAGTAGGGAGGAGGCAGAGACCCAGACTTAACTCATAACTCTTCCAATTAAGTCAAAACTAAGGCCTCTAGCAGAAAGGAAAGAAGATTATACCTCCTGTATCCGATCCAAACTTCGGATATTGTCAAGTGTATCTAGAGAGGGTGAAAGCCCTCCATGCAAACAGAAAACCTGTCATGGATAAAAATTTGATGAAGTCAAAATCTGCACTAAATAGAAAAGATGCAAGAAACACTATCTGGAAAGAACAGCTCAAACCTGACTCTCGATGAGGGCAGTAAGAGGAAGATAGTCGAAAAGGTCTGTGAAATACTTCCAGACATTTGCATTTCCATACTTCCTCAAGCATTCGTCGTAAAAACCATAGCTGAAATAGATAAGATAGTCACACATCAAGCATGAAAATACTTATTCTACAAGCCAGAAACCAACGTAGAAAAGTATGTTCCTTTATACTGAGAATGAACATAACATTAGCTTATCACAAACAAAAGCTTACACTTGGGTGATCTGCCGACTCTCGTGATTCCCTCGCAAGATCGTAAGTCTATCCCTGTACCGCACTTTCAGTGCCACCAATAAAGAAACTGTCTCCACTGAATAATAGCCACGATCTGCAAAGAAAATATAAGCAAGACGATGAGAAACAAAACAAAACACTCACTATCATCTGAAACTACCCAAAATTAACAAACTTTGATCATTCAAACATGAATTAAAAATTAGACAACCTGTTACCATCACATAATACCCGGCTAAATAGTCAAACCCAAAGATCTAAAAGGCTAGAATTTCAAGGAGAACCAAAGCTAGTCACCACACATACAGGATCAAAATTTTGAGGTGAGCATATTAGTACAAGTTAGCAATTTGTATGGCACAACAGAAATAGACCCACATAACATAACGAAACCAAAGTTTATTAAGTCAAAAGATACCAACTCCATCAGTATTGGGTAGGCTATCATGCACAAATCAACATCAATGTCTTAAATGAATGATACACTTACAATCTAGTTAGTCCCATGAAAGAAAAATCTCACACAATCCATAACCTGGTCTCTAATCCTAATTCCGTCTAAGCCAGGTAATTAAAAAAACCCACAAATCATCCATTTGAAGATAAATTAAAAACATATTGGGAAATTCAATACCTACCATTCAAACACCAAAAATTAAAAAAAAATAGTTGTTCATTCCAAAAAAGGTTCCAACTTTCAAAGACTCACCTTTGAAAATACAGATCTAAAAGGTAAAAAAAGAAAGAAGGAGAAAGACGGACCTACATAGTCTCCCATGAAGAGGTAATTAGTATCAGGAGCGTTACCACCGATTCGGAAAAGCTCAATAAGGTCATAAAACTGTCCATGGATATCACCACAAACCGTAACAGGGCACTTCACAGGCTGTACGTTCCATTCCTCTACAAGGATCGCTCTCGCTTGATCGCAGAGCGTCTTCACATCAGCCTCCGATAAAGGCTTACACTCCATAAGCTGCTCGATCTGACGGTCTAGATCTCCGTTCGACGGCATCTCGTTCCCGAATATCCAAAAGGGTCACCGATCCGACGGAAGATGAATCGCCGGAGATTGTGCCGGCGAGGTTAAGGTGTTGAAAATCGGAGATCAAAGATCGTGGCTTTGGTCTTCTTCGGTGTTTCACTACTCTCTCTCTCTCTGGTTGAGAAAAATATGGATATTTATTATTTTGGGATGTATTACTTTTTGTTGATAACCCGGTTATGGTTCGGTTTAGTTTTGATTTTGATTTGAGATCAAATATTGGTTTTACTTGTACCATTCTTTCGTTTTTGTAGTTTCTTTCTGTTGATTAAGTTTTGGTTTCGTTATAATTTTAAAATTTTGTGTCTAATTTTGGTTAAAATGTGATATTATTGGGGACAAACCGGATAGAAATTGGATTTGGATATGTGTGACACGTGTGGGGCTAGTTTGAATTTGTCTAAAGTAGTTAATATGTGTTTTTTGGATTATTTTATCAGTCAAATGTAATATCCCGTCAGCATTTACTAATAATTAATTTGTTTTCACAAATACAACGACCACAAATTTTATTATTTGCGCTAAATCTTTATTTTTAGTTTAATTTTAAATGTTTGTTTGGAAAATAAATAATTCCTTATTTGCTTTTTTTTTTTTTTGGCCGAATTCATTATTTGCATTTTACAAGTTACATTTTTATTGTTGGTAGGAACACAATTTTCATATGTTGTTATGTTGTTGTAAACTCCACGATGTTCAACAAGTCTAAACAAGATAATTTTTTTTTGATAAAGAATAGTTTTCTGTTCAACAAGTCTAAACAACATCAAAAAAAAAAAATTGATATCATGGGCCTGGGCCTGGAGATATCATCAGACAAGAAGGCGGCATAATAAAAAATTAAAAAGAAGCAGGGGGCGTTCCGAGAATTGAACTCGGGACCTCTCGCACCCTAAGCGAGAATCATACCACTAGACCAAACGCCCTATAATGTCTATTTTTATCATGTAAATTTAAAAACCGCTGTTTTTAGTTTTACCGACCATTAATTATTGTATTAAAGTAAATGAAACCATTGCTGTGTTAATTTAATATTTTAATTATAAATGTGCTGTTGAAAAAAAAAAAAAAAAAAATTATAAATGTGCTCAGAAATAGCTCATTATATATATATATATATTTATATATACTTTTTATATCCTTTGCCGCATGGCATGTCCAGAGAAGAATTTAAACTAATGAGGTGAATATATTCGGTAACCCCAAATTATCCATNACCACTAGACCAAACGCCCTATAATGTCTATTTTTATCATGTAAATTTAAAAACCGCTGTTTTTAGTTTTACCGACCATTAATTATTGTATTAAAGTAAATGAAACCATTGCTGTGTTAATTTAATATTTTAATTATAAATGTGCTGTTGAAAAAAAAAAAAAAAAATTATAAATGTGCTCAGAAATAGCTCATTATATATATATATATATATATATATATATATATATATTTATATATACTTTTTATATCCATGTAACCCCAAATTATCCATGTAAATTTAAATTTTTTTTTTTTTATTTTTGTTGATAATTATCGTATTAGCGTAAATGAAACTCATTCGCTCTAAGTAATTTAAACTTTTATCATTTAATTTATCCATTATAAATTTATTCATAAATAACTCATCATATATATATTTTTTTTTTTTGATCTNTTAGCGTAAATGAAACTCATTCGCTCTAAGTAATTTAAACTTTTATCATTTAATTTATCCATTATAAATTTATTCATAAATAACACATCATATATTTTTTTTTTTTTTTGATCCGTTGCCGCATACCATTTTCAAACAATAGCTCAAATTAATGAGGTGGACATCTATTACGAAATTCAAAGACTAATTTTGCTATAATCCCTCGGGTAATAAGATGTGACTCTTTCTAGGTAAAGTATAGTATATAATATCTGACATTTTTACTTACTAAAAATAAATACATATGTGGTTTGTACTTTGTAAGTTGTAACCTAAAAATAAAAACTTGACTTTCACATATGTAGCAAAACTTTTAGTAAAAAATAAAATCATAATGATATTTTGTATTCGAGCGGATAAGATGGTAACGATTTTTTGTAAATTTATAAATAATTTTAGATTGTAATGGCTATTTTGTATTTGAACGGAGAAGATATTATGGTTTCTCGGTAACTTTGTAAATGATTTTGGGTCGTAATCATTTTATGAAGGAAAGAAGTAATTTGGGTAACAGGCCAATCCAAATAGTCAATAAAAAAAAAATTAAAATTGCTAATCTCTTAATCTTAATTNCGAGCGGATAAGATGGTAACGATTTTTTGTAAATTTATAAATAATTTTAGATTGTAATCGCTATTTTGTATTTGAACGGAGAAGATATTATGGTTTCTCGGTTACTTTGTAAATGATTTTGGGTCGTAATCATTTTACTTTACGAAGGAAAGAAGTAATTTGGGTAACAGGCCAATCCAAATAGTCAATAAAAAAAAATTAAAATTGCTAATCTCTTAATCTTAATTAAAAAAAAAAAATTAAAATTGCTAATCTGACTTGAAAGGTCCTTTTACTAAGTTACAAGCTAAACAACAAAAATTACATCGAGGTAAAATTTGTTGTCACTCAGTATATATATAAACAAGTCTTCCTCTTCTTCTTCCTCTTCTTTCCGCCTGCTCCTCTAACATCGCGTTACCTTGTTCCCAAAACCTGAGAGAGAGCTTGCTTCAAAGCCGCAAGCTTATCTCATCACCACTGAATCATTTCTATGTTTGATTTTCCTTGGGTTACTCGAAAAGGAAGCTTGTTTTTTTGGCGTTTTTCCGTTTTGTCAAGGTTTTCAAACTCCGGCGGCTGAAGGTTTCTCCGATCTTCTGACTTGTTCGAGAGTTTCGTTTTGTAAACTAGGAAGATAAATTTCGTTGGAGGCTCGAGTAACGTGATCTGGTCTACAAGGTTTTGATTCAAAATATCTCTTGCTTAGTTGTGTGTTTCGATTTTCTGATGTTAGATCTGTGAGTGAGGAAAACGAAGAGCCCTGTTTTGAATTCGAGCTAATTTTGGTTTCAGGGTTTGTGTGTAAGAGGAAGAAGAGATGAAGAGAGTTAAAGAAGATGTTTACAGTGAATCTCACAAGCGAACCAGGCCTCAAGTTTCGTCTCGTGGAGAAACGTAACTCTCTTTAAACCCCAATTTCAGAATTCCAATTGCTTTGTTAGGGATTGATTTGTTTACTACATTGAATTGTTTTTGCTTTTCAACTTGTTAAGCTAGTGCTAGACACGAGGTTGTAATGTATTGGTAACTTAAGATGTGTGTTATGCAATGCAGGAATGTGCAACCTCGGGGAGAAGGAAATATGAGAGAATTAACCNTGTTTTGAATTCGAGCTAATTTTGGTTTCAGGGTTTGTGTGTAAGAGGAAGAAGAGATGAAGAGAGTTAAAGAAGATGTTTACAGTGAATCTCACAAGCGAACCAGGCCTCAAGTTTCGTCTCGTGGAGAAACGTAACTCTCTTTAAACCCCAATTTCAGAATTCCAATTGCTTTGTTAGGGATTGAATTGTTTACTACATTGAATTGTTTTTGCTTTTCAACTTGTTAAGCTAGTGCTAGACACAAGGTTGTAATGTATTGGTAACTTTAGATGTGTGTTATGCAATGCAGGAATGTGCAACCTCGGGGAGAAGGAAATATGAGAGAATTAACCGCAAATGATGCTCGGACGTATCTCAAAACTGTGAGGGACATTTTTCAGGATGATAAAGAGAAGTATGAGACTTTCCTTGAGATCATGAGGGACTTTAGAGCTCAGAGGTATATACCTACTTCGTTTAAGGAATGCATGTATTTGTGGTTGTCACAGTGTAAATTGCGTTTATTCATGGTGTCTCGTGTTGCTTGCAGAGTCAGCACTGAAGGTGTCATAGTGAGAATAAAGGATTTGTTCAAGGATTACAAAGATCTACTTTTAGGTTTTAATACTTTCTTGCCCAAAGACTACAGAATTACTCTTGTGCCGGAGGAGAAGAAAACTAAGACCCGGGTGGATTTTAAAGATGCTATCGGTTTTGTCACCAAGATTAAGGTCTGTATTTGATGGTAAATGACATGGTAATGTTGATTTTCTCTCAGTTAAGGTTTACTGGAGTATCTTCTTTTGCAGGCGAGATTTGGAGATGATGAATATGCGTATAAAAGGTTTCTAGACATCTTGAACTTATATAGAAAGGAAAGGAAGACCATCTCTGAGGTCTATGAAGAGGTATGTTTATTGTTGATGCACAGAGTGTTAATTCTCCAACCATTCTGCCTCCCATTTTATCTGTTAGAGAGACGGGTTGAGTGTGTTTCTCTGACTATCGGCTGCTACGTAGGTTACTGCGTTGTTTAAGGAGCACAAAGATCTGCTTTCGGAGTTCGTTAATTTCTTACCTATTGACTCAACTTCTGCTTCTTGCCCTCGTTCTGCAAGGAAAGCAGTACCGCGGGATAAGGGCACTGCAGTTCCTACCACACATGCAGAGCATTCGAATAAGGTTACTCTTCTTCATCTAAGAGACCAATATTACTATTTCTAATGGATGTTCATGGTAACAAAGCTGCATTTTGGCGAAACATCCTTTTCTCCACTCTTTAAGAGCCTAATTACTTGAGTTCATGAGAAAATAAGCATTAAGATAAAAAAAATTATATTGGGAACTTGATGATTCAGTTTTGAGTGAGATGTTGATATACACTCTTATTTGCCACAGAGAAAAAAACTACGATGCAAGCTTGAAGATCACTCTGAACACTCCGATCAGCGAGATGATGGTGATGAGAACCTTGTCGCTTGCTCTGCTGGTATGTCTCTGGCAACTGAGTGTTTGGATGGTCTGTTACCTATCTATCTACTGCTTCTGTAGTCCAGCTTTATGATTGTGAAGACGTCTTTCAGTTTATTGTGAATTTAGCATAAACAACCAAGTGATATCTGTCTCTGATACATGCTTTCATCATTTATACTGTGACCATGGTCAGTTCTCTCTGTTTATTTTTGTATCTGGTTCGACTACGTCAGCCTTTTTGCAGAATCTCTGGTTACTTATCTTTAACCCTTTATAATGTGATCATGCTCAATCTTGTCTGTGTTAATGGCTTATGTGGTCAGTATTATATATCCGGTTAAAGTAGCTAATTTTTGCAGACTCCCCCTATAAAGAAGGCCAGCCAGGATATTTAAATGCAGAGGACAACGGGGGGATTCAAGATACTGAAAGAGATACAGATAGAACTGGAAAAAGTGCAGCATCTGGCAGTAAACATATCGAAAATCACATAAGTCCTATACCTACGACCAAGTATGCGGGAACACCTATCAACGAACTTGATCTTTCTCAATGCACTCGGTGTACGCCAAGTTATCGGCTCCTGCCAAAGGATGTGGGTGCCTCTCTGAAATTAATAATATTGTATAGTACATTGCAATCAACTTCATCATTCTGTTCTCCTATAATCATATGGTTGATCTTTCCCCATGCAGTATCAAGTTGAGATTCCAAGCTACAGAAATGCACTTGGTAAAAAGACACTTAATGACCACCTGGTATCTGTCACCTCAGGGAGTGAAGATTACTCATTCAATCATATGCGGAAAAACCAGTATGAAGAAAGCTTGTTTCGGTGTGAGGATGACAGGTATGATCTGGTAGTTTGATAATTTCCTTAACCCACTTGATATATAAAAGCACAGTCGGTTTTTGTATCCTGTTTCTACACCCCCATTTAGATTGTTCTTGTGACTTTGGCATGCTTTAGTTTACCATATATGTGGTTGGGATTTCTCTCCGTCTTACAGTTTGCCTGAAACCTACCATATGGAGAAATGGTTATCTATATGTTGGCAGTAGAATCCCTCAAATTGTTCCTAATTTGTGCACAGGTTCGAAATGGACATGTTGTTAGGATCTGTAAGTTCAGCCATTAAACACGTGGAGGATCTTTTGGAAAAGATCAACAACGACACAATCACAGTAGACACTACAATATTTATAAAAAAACACCTATCAGGTAAGTCCTTAGTTTGGAACAAATCTAGTGTGGCTATATATTACATGTCTGTTATTTACCTGTGCTAATAAATTTTTATAAATTGTATCTATTAGCTATTGACTTAAGATGCATTGAGCGGTTATACGGTGATAATGGGCTTGATGTCATGGATCTCTTGAAGAAGAATATGCATAGTGCTTTACCGGTGATACTGACACGCTTGAAGCAGAAGCAAGAAGAATGGACAAGGTGCCGCTCTGATTTCCAGAAAGTCTGGGCTGAAGTATATGCTAAGAATCACCATAAGTCACTGGATCATCGCAGTTTCTATTTCAAGCAGCAAGACTCTAAGAACTTAAGCACAAAATGTAAGACTTTATCAATTTCTTTACTTAGAAAGATAATCATGTGAAGATCTCCAACTTACTTAGGTTTGATGAAACCACTTGTTTTGTTTGGCTAACTTGAGAATATATGGCTAATCCATTAGCAACTTCTTTCTCTCGTGATTATGGTGGAATAAGAGAAAGTGCTATATATATTAATAACAGACTGCTGATTCAGAGTTAGGGTTTGCATCAATGCTATTCTTTTGATTTGTCTTTACATGCAGGTCTAGTGGCAGAGATAAAAGATATCAGTGAGAAAAAGTATCAAGAAGATCTGCTTCATGCTATTGCTCTTAAGACTATGCCCTCTTTCACTCCCGATTTGGAGTTCAATTATTGTGATACGCAAATTCACGAAGATCTGTATCAGCTAATCAAGTATTACTGTGAAGAATTATGTGGGACTGAACAATCAGATAAGGTATTGAAGCTCTGGACAACCTTTTTGGAGCCCATGTTTGGCATTCTTTCGAGGTCTGAAGATAACCGGAGTATGGAAGATGTTTCAAAGTTAAATTACAACAACGAAGAGTTGCATGATGAATGCGTGTCAGTGAAGGACAAAGATAATCCAACAGTGCAAGGAAGCTCTCCTGAGAAAGATGTCTCTGTCAACATAGTGAAAACTGTTCATCATGATAAAGTGCAAAACAATGCAGCTTTTACTAATGAGGTAACTCCTTAGGTAGAACTGTTTTAAAAATCAGGTTATATACACTTCAGTTGTAATGAAGTTAAATGAATTGTTACCTTCCTCAGTTACCAATTTAACCCCTTCATGGGCAATCAGTAGAAGCCAATCGTTATTTTGTGTAATAATGAGACTGTATAGATATTACCCTAATTATGGTTCGTGGTTTACAGGTTATCCAGTCTATCAAACTGGTGTCTCACAGAAAAGATCAGATAATGGAGAATGTAGATAATCATAGTATCAATGTAGTGGGAGAGCATGAAGTCGAGCAAGAAGAGGGTGTATCATCTCCCTCCGACAGTTGTGATAAAGAGGGAGCCTACTGTACTGAAACAGGAGCAAAGAGCTCTGCTTGCACTGAAGATGGCAAAAAGGAAAATTGTTGCAAGTTATCAGAAGATAGTGTGGCTGGAGAGGTGGATAAAGGAAGTGAAGGTGAAGATGGATCCTTTACATTTTCAGAACGCTTTCTGCAAACTGTAAAGCCTGTTGCAAAGCATGTGTGCTGGCCATTGCAAGCTAGTGAAACTGGCTCACAGAAGGATTCTCGAGTTTTTTACGGGAATGATTCTTATTATGTGCTATTTAGGCTTCATCAAGTAAG
Organism: Odontarrhena argentea; assembly: GCA_900406245.1. Classification (NCBI taxonomy): domain Eukaryota; kingdom Viridiplantae; phylum Streptophyta; class Magnoliopsida; order Brassicales; family Brassicaceae; genus Odontarrhena; species Odontarrhena argentea. The sequence continues at coordinate 3,668 of OVAF01000272.1, read as the reverse complement.
GACCTGTATGAAGCAATCTTCTTGGGTATTTAACCTGATGATTTATTCCTCCGTTGCTAATTTCTATTTACTTATGCTGACTTTTCAGATATTGTACGAGAGGATACAATCAGCAAAGAAACATTCAGAAAAGAAGTGGAAGGCCCCAGATAACACCATGCCTGATTCTTTTCCCAGGTTACTCTATCTTCTAAGGTAATAGCTTTGTATTGAAAAACCGTTCCTTGCTGATTTTTTGAAGAATGCACTTTTAGGTTCAGAGATGCACTCTATAAATTACTTGATGGCTCTAGTGACAATACAAAGTACGAAGATGAATGTCGAGCTGTTTTTGGAGCACAGTCATATGTTCTTTTCACGATGGACAAGCTAATTCAGAAATTTGTTAAGCATGTAAGCAAAACTAATTTCTTGTCTTCTTGACTCTCTGCGTCCAGTCTCTCATTTTCTCCTTTCTTGATCATTGGGATTGTTTGGAAATGTTTCAGCTCCACGCGGTTGCTGCTGATGAAACCGACACCAAGCTTCTGCAACTACATGCGTACGAGAACTTCAGAAAGCCTGGAAGATTCTTTGATCTAGTGTATCATGAGAATGCTCGTGCCCTCCTCCATGAGGCAAATATATATCGGATCAGATATGTATGTTTCGCTTGAACTACAGATCTTTGTCCATATAAACTCCATAGTGTATTAATTTACTTTTGAACTGATTGCAGTCATCAGCAAAATCACGTCTCTCGATTCAGCTTATGAACAGCGGGAACAATCAGCCTGAAGTTACGGGTGCAGTGATGGAGCCTGATTTTGCAGATTACCTGCAAAATGAATTTCTGACATCTGTCGATGACGAAGAGAAGCACGGACTATTTCTGAAAAGGTGAATGAAGCTTGATAAGACCCCGTGGTAGACATATATATACATATTTTTTTTTTTTGGGCAAAATATATACATATATATGTATTCTTTTGTGCAGCAATGTTTAACCAAACTCTCTGCAGGAACAAGAAGAAATTCACCGATTTAGATAAATCTTTGGAGATGTCCGGTGCGATGGAAGGACTGAGTATTATTAACGAGCTGGAACTTAAGATGGAATGCAGTTCTTCAAAGGTAAAACAGCACATATAATAAAATTCTGTTGTGTTGGAAAAGACTTTGCTGTCTAAAATGTATATTTGTGAATGAATGAAGCTTACTTTGCCAATGATTTAATGCTTAGGTGGAGTATGTAAAACACACATCAGATCTTTTGTATAGAAGCAAACAGAGGACACTGAATCCAAAGGGACTGAGGCGTAAAAGAGTCAGTGAAATCTCGAAAGAAAGGAGAATATCGCGGTTTCACATTATGCTGAATTGCAGACTTCTTGCTTCCCCGCCTCAGTAAACATGTACATACACGAATTCTTCCATCCAGTTTCCCTCTTACATCACACCTTTCCTCATGCAACGGTTCTTCATCCACCTTGCTTAAACTCAGTTATTTTTTTTCTTGTTTCAGGTAAGTGTTGGAAATTCTTCATGGTAAAGGCTCCTTTGGCTCTTAAAGAAAAGGCAAAGGTTTGGTGGTCAAGAAGATAGACATGGACTGGATCAAATGGCTCATGATTCGCTAGCTGCTTATTCCTTCTCTGTGTTTTGCGTTTGGAGCCGCCAGTTTTGGACCTTTTTGCTGTATAGTTTTAATATGGTACAATGTTGTCAACATCGCAGAGTCGTAAGCAAAATATTAACTAAATGTTTCTTTCATATGTTTTCCTAATCTCAAAATGAAGATTATGTATCATTCTCTTTCCAATGAAAGAAAGAAAAAAAAAGCTAAAACATGCAACAGATATGGAGACAAGAAAGAAAACAAAAATCTGTAATGAGAAAAAATAAACTGGGTGCCCGTCCGTTGTTTAGTAAAATTTGTATTTATAGGTTAATAATATTAATTCGTGTAGTTATTGATCGCATAGATACATAACAATTTAATCACTTATATTTAAAAAAAAANAAAAAAAAACAATTAGCCTCCAGAATTTTTGCGGAACCACGCAATATCCTGGCCATTAATTTGATAAACTCTCTTCCGGAATCGGAAGCTTCGAAGACACAAACTGAGTCCCAGGATTCTGACTACTCAGTCCAGAGACAGCCAGAGCAGAGTTTACAGAATCAATGTTGTATAGAAAATGTATCAACCCTTTAGGGAACACAAACGTCTCACCCGGATGAAGCTCCTGGGTAAAGACCCGACCCGATGTATCCACAAACCCAACTAGAAGAACACCCTCGATGCAAACCGTTACTTCTGAGGCACGTGGGTGCACGTGCGGTGGAACAACACCAGACGCGCCGAAGTCGATCCGGCCCATTGCGAGGCCCATTGTGTTTAAACCCGGGAGATTGGTGGTTGTGGTGAGTGTGACGTTGGTTAGAAACGGGTTGGCCCGGGTGTTTCCGGGTTTTGATAATGCGGAGGTTGTGAAATCGGAGACGTTGGCTTGTGACGGATTCTTGCAAAGTTGGCCGTTGAGGAACATATTTTGGTGAGATGAAGGAGGAAGAGAAACGCAGTAGTCTTGGAGCGGGTCAGGGTCGGGTCTAACCCGACCCATGAGAAATAGGAATGTTAATAGTAAGTTTAGTAAAACGATATAATTGGTTCTCATTATTTTGTTTTTACTTCCAGATATGAGTAGGGTTGTGGGTATAAATGATGATTTGCTGAAAATGAG
>OVAF01000271.1:30919-43221 GCA_900406245.1 Odontarrhena argentea | reverse complement strand
CATGGAGAACATAACGGATACATCTCAAAATATAGCCGTTGTGTAGCAAACAAAGAAAAAATACAGCAACGGCTATTTTCTCCTTTTCATTATATAGTCTTTTTCCATTGTTAAAATCGCTACTCTCAAATCATTCAGCTTCTTGCCTCTCACATTCGTAGCAACTTTCGATCTCAAAGGTATGTTTCGTTTTCTGTTACTTTCTCGATTCATCTCTGTTCATAGATCTGACTCGAGAGTTCTCTGATTCTGCAGATGAACGACCTAATGACGAAGTCCTTCATGAGTTACGTCGATCTGAAGAAAGCAGCGATGAAGGATCTAGAAGCAGGACCAGACATGGATCTCGAGATGGCGAACAAATCCGACGAGAATCTGTCTTCCTTCTTAGAAGAAGCAGAGAAAGTCAAAATCGAAATGAGTTTAATCCGCGAAACACTCACTCGAATCGAGCAATACAACGAAGAGAGCAAAGGCGTACACAAGGCGGAATCAGTGAGATCTCTCCGTAACAAGATCTCTAACGAGATTGTGTCTGGTTTGCGCAAGGCGAAATCGATTAAATCGAAGCTCGAGGAGATGGATAAAGCGAACAGAGAGATTAAGCGGATTTCGGGGAACTCGGTTTATCGAAGTAGAGTGGCGGTTACTAATGGATTGAGGAAGAAGTTGAAGGAAGTGATGATGGAGTTCCAAGGATTGAGGCAGAAGATGATGAGTGAGTATAAGGAAACTGTTGAGAGAAGGTATTTTACTGTTACTGGTGACTATCCTGATGAGGAGATGATTGACAAGATTATTACTGATAACACTGGAGGTGAAGAGTTTCTTACCAGAGCCATTCAGGAACATGGTAGAGGAAAGGTTCTTGAAACTGTGGTTGAGATTCAAGACAGGTACTGTTTCCTTTACAGACAGTGAATTTGGTTTGGTTTTGATTTGTTGATGTTGATTTCTAAGTGTTGTGTTTTTTNTGTTTTTTTTTTTTTGTTAAGGTATGATGCGGCCAAGGAGATTGAGAAGAGTTTGTTGGAGCTTCACCAGGTGTTTCTTGATATGGCCGTGATGGTTGAATCGCAAGGTGAACAGATGGATGAGATTGAGCATCATGTGATGAACGCCAGCCATTACGTGAAGGACGGGGCTAATGAGCTTAAGACCGCAAAGAAACATCAGAGAAGCAGTAGGAAATGGATGTGTATTGGTATCATTGTGCTGCTTTTGATCATTCTTATTGTTGTTATCCCTATCATTACTAGTTTCACCTCTTCTTGAGTTTACTGGTTTCACACCGGTTTGTGTCTGTTTCGTCTGAAGGATGTCTTAATCCTTTTGTGTTCTGTATCCAAGTATTATGGAATGATAAATTTTACAAAAGAGTCCTTTTGTGTTCTGTATCCAATTGTTAAAGAAAGATGAATGTTTACAAAGATGTATTACTTTATATGAACTCAATACAGTATGTATGATATATAGTTTGAACAACGATGGTTTCTGCCTTCTACCTGAGCTTCCTGATCGGTAAAGCCTTCCCGAACAACTTCTCAACCTCAGTTGCTTCCATTTTGAGCTCATCCAACAACTCCATCTCTTCTTTACTCAACACTCTCAGGAAATTTTCTTCGTCTTGCTTAAGTTCATTGAATCCTTCAGCCAATCTTTGGAAAAGTGTCATCTCAGTCTTACCGACTTTCTCCAGATCCTTCTCTACTTCCTCTTCTATATCTTCAACTTCTTTAACGATTATCCTTTCCCCTTCTTCCACTGTCTTTTCAAGTCTTTCCACGAGTGGAGGTTCAGGACCACACGTGTTATCAGTTCTTATGAATGTATTAAAGTCTCTGCCTACGTTTTTCGCTGCTTTTTCAAGTTCTGGTATAATGCTATTAGGCAATACAGAACTTCTTGTGTACACAACTGCACCACCATATCCATCCCAAGCATCGTTTCTCCCACGGTAATACACAAAAATATAGTCCTCAGGTTTATTCTCTATCTTTGATGATAAGATATACCTGCAAGAATCATGGTAAATCTTCTTTAGGCCAAAGAAAAGCAGCAGCAACATCAGGACTTAAACCTCAGGTGGTACAAGAAACTGTACCAGTCATCTTGATAGTGAAGGTACTCGTTGTCATGATTGTACAGTATGCCAGGTTGGTTAGGATCTTGCACAAATTTTTGTACAGCTGACCTAGTAAAGAATCCGCTGTCTGGGGTCTTTATTCTCCACGAGATGTTTCCAACAAGCTTGTCACCTTCTGTGTGGAACTCATGCAGCTGGCAGTCGAATGCATCAAAGGTTGGATTCAAGCCACTTGTAATGTACCACTTCCCGTTAAAGTCCTCAACGTTGAAGTTCTTGACAAGAACAGAAGGGTCTGGGACAGGAAATTCTCCGAGATCAGATTTTTGAGGAACACACTTTTTTCTCGTCACAGCACACTCATTGAACTCATCAACTACACTGTTCGCGAATAGATCTCCGCATTTAATCTGATATAAGCCCAATCATTAGTCTCTTCTACCATTATCAGCTATAGGACGCATATGGTAAACACCAACCTGACACTCGGTTTCATCTGGACGGTTATTACAGGTCTGGAGGCACGCGACATTGGCTGCACAGGAAGGGTTGGCAATGCATTTCGCGAGTTCTATCCTAACAAATATTATGGTCAGACAATGTGAGATATATAAAACTTCTGGCAAAAAAATCAGAAAGACATTATCAAATCAGCACCATCTTAGACATATAGCAGCATCATCTAGATTGCATCAACAATTAAAGGTAGAATCTCAATGGAGTCATTCCACTCAAAAGTTGGGGCTGAAAAATTTACCTGCATCCCTTTAATAAACATGCACAAGTTTTTAGTGCATCAACCGCGTCTGCAGATGGAACTATGAGGAAAGCGCACGCTAAAACACCCACGAGCTTTAGCAGCAGTGGAGTAGTTAGCTCTTTCAGTGCATTCCTTGATGTTAATGCCACTATATCAAATACTCCCTGACATGTTTGACATTACAGATGAAAGGAATCAGCTGAAATCACCCAAATTAAAAAAAAAAAAAAAAAATTGTTTCTAATAACGAAACCCGATTGATTGATTACCTTAGAGATTCCTGACCTGAATCCAGACAAGGGACGTGAGGTTCTCGCAGTTATTCTTAGATCAGTATTCTTGGAAGAGGGTAAAAATTTCACCAAGAACGTGCCATTTCTCAGAAGCCTACAACCACCACCATAACTTTTAATCCCAGAGAAGAATCGTATACGGTCATGACAAGGTGAAGTGAAACAATATGTAGCTACTGCCATCTAATCTTCCTCAGGCAATCAACACCTGAATATACAAAAAATGCACATTACTCATTCTTTCCCAAAAACAATCTACACATAATTTGTCAAAAATCATCACTTGCTTATTCGAAATCAGCCATTATTACAGTACATGATATCATTAAAAACCAACACCCAAAATTCAGGTGTTCAAAAAACAAAGCAAAGAGTCATACAATTCCACAAAACTTAATGAAGTCGAACATTTTGCTCTTGAAAAGACATATTGATGATTCGGTATCAGAGTTAGTGAGAGACTTAGAGAAGAGTAATTTGATAGAGATGATGTTACCGAAGCTTAGCGGGAAGAAGAGAGACAGAGAAGGATTGTGAGGAAGAAAATGCTTTGGATAAGACTCGAAGGGTCTTCTTGTTTCATTATATTCTTTCCTTTTCCGACATTTTTTTACTCCAATTTTGTAATTATATTACACTTTTGTCCAATAACGCAATTTTTTGAGTTTTTCAGAAAGAGAAAAAAAATCATTTATATTCGTGTTTATGAGGAATTATTTTGTTGGGCAAATGGTAAAAATAAATAATTACTGCTTGTGAAAATGGTTTATACTGAGGGTTTCTTCTATGCACAAGAAAGATAAAAAATGTTATGATGATGCAACCAAGTATTGCTGCAAATGGTTGTTTCTCTTCTTGTTCTTGAGTTTCCTGAAAGCAGAGGACTCTATCTGCCTCACTCTCTCCCGGCTCACTCCCATCGTCTCTCCAATCTCCTGCAACGTCTTCATCCTTCCATCTTCCATCCCAAATCTCCACCGTATCACTTGCTTCTCCCGAATAGTTAACGAGTCCAATACTTTGTCTAAGTCCTGCCTCATGAACTGCTTTATCAGAATGTCCTCTGATGTTTCTGCTTCAGGATCTGATATAATTTCCTGCATTCATTCACACACCCATCTCATATGATACTTCTATTTGAGCAACCAGAAGACGAATACTTTGTATGGTGTGTGTGTTGTGTCAGGAGGGCATACCGAAGGTTTGAGGTTTTGATTGATTCCGATTTTCTGGTCTAGTGATCTTGGAGGTTTTGGAGAGAGCATAACCGCCATGAGCCTCTTCATCGACAGCCCTGTTGCCTCTGCAACTTCTTCGTTCTCTGGGTGCCTTCCGTTTTCAGTGTACAGTTGCTTCCGTGCTTCTTTCACTCGATATGTTGCCTCCACCATGTGAAACTGACAAATCATCCCATTAGTAGGATCAGGCAAAAGTCCCAACCTTAGTTAAAAAATGTCAAAAAGACTTGAAACATTTGGGATGACTTACAGGCAATCTTATCATTCTGGACTGATCAGAGAGAGACTTCCGCACTGCTTGCTTGATCCACCAATGCGCATACGTCGAAAACTTAAATCCCTTTGTAGCATCAAACTTCTCTGCTCCTCTCACAAGCCCTCTACACCCTTCCTGTTAGCATTTTGAGAAATTTTTGACACAAGATGATGGTTCACCGTTACTATTATTATTTATTAGTAATGTGTTTGATATTTGTCACTTATCTCAGTACTATAACAGATGTAATTATTATTAAAAGAAGAGTGGAAAACACAAACCTGGACAAGATCCTGGAGGTTCATTCCAGCTCCTTGATAATTCTTGGCAATTGAAATAACGAGACGTATGTTGCTTTTAATCATTCTGTCCTTGCATATTGTGCCATGATTTATACGTTTCCTTAGAGATTTTTGATCGACTCCAGCCGCAGAAGCCCACTGTGCAAAGGTTGGCTGACGGCCACAACGCTCAGTAAGCTCTGCTTGAAGTCTTTCCAACTTCAGAAGGTCCTGAATGAAAAACACAAGCTTAGAGATCAATAAGAAAACTGATAATTAAATAATGTTGATTCTTCTAAAGAACCGGCATTGCCTTCTACCATCTAACCACAAATATCATCATTCTCAAGCATCAAAGAATTTCCAAATATTGTTTTCGTTCAGAATCAAAAAACCAAAGAAGCAAAGTGGTTGGTTTAGAATTTGGAATATCAGAGACAAACCTGTATTCCTTCAGACAGCTCTGTTTCTTCTCTGGCAGTGAGAAGCTTGGAACTGCTTGTTGTCATTCTTAGATAACGCAAGGGATCATTATGGTCAACTTCTTGTGCAGTAACACGTTTCTTTCTAGAGCTTGAAACAGTCTTCACTGATAGCATAGCTGATGCAGTTTTCTCTAAACCTTTCGCCCTCCGAGCTTTCCTTTCAGTTTGGCGTGTCGATCTCACAGCCAAACTCGCTGAAAGTTGCGCCTCCAGTTCCTCGAGTTCTTGTTCTTCTGGTTCTAAATCACCAGATGACGATTCTTTGTTACATTCAGATGCAGGTGTAGGTGCAGGTGCAGTGCTTATATTACTCACAACTCCAGTGTCTGAAACCGCTAGATGTCCTAATATGCCAGCACGTTCCTTCTCCGTAAACTGATCCCACTTGGAGCGTTTATCTGCAGTTGATGGAATTGATAGTTTTGTGTTGGGACTGTAATTAAATAATGTGGCATCTTTCGCAACTTTGACAGCGGCTCTAGCAAGGGCGACTGCTTCCGCTGCTGCAGCCTCAACCACTGCTTCATCGCTTGTCAGAAGTGTTTCAGAGGCTAAAGCTTCTAAATATTTCGCCTACATATACAAAGAAGTTATTAATAATCTCACAGAAGCTTTTGGAACCATTATTAGAAGTAACATGGTGATATAAGAATATGAGTTACCTCAGTGGAAGGACCAACGGTTCCTGTATAAGTCCATTGCGGGTCCGAAATTCGGGAATCTGAAGTAGTATCGAAAGAGGGTAGTCTAAGCTTTGCCACATCAACCATAGAAGTTAGTAACGGTGGTGAAGTGGATACTGCACATTGCGGTTGGAATACGACTGGACTCTTATTGTGTTTTGCTGCATAGTTCCAACAAATGTGTTACATACAAATATCTGTGAGCATTTAGGATGGCAAAACAAATATTACACAGTTCTGATAACTTATTCCTTTTGAAAATCTACAATCCGAACCACTGAAGTTGAGATTCAAGGAATTTTACAATCAAACAAGTAGGGGACACTGTAGCCTAAAAAAATTGGACCCATAGAGACATAAAAATGTAAGTTTCAAGTTAAGGCTGACTTACAAAATCACTAGTAATAGCTTCTATGCTAATTAACACAACCCTCACCATAATCTGGTATTGTCACTACTACACTCTTTGAATGAGAACAGAGCAACTGCGAATAAAATTAATACCGTGCTCAAGAGATAGACTTCACTATATGTAAAGACACATCCACATAATGAATATGTAAAGTATACATTGAATGAATTACAGCTAAAGCATCAAATTTTACGAACAATCCAAGACAACTAGATAAACCAATCTGGAATCGAAAGAAACAATTCAAAATTCAACAATAAGGATGTAAATGAGAGAGCTTACAGAAAGAGTGAGAGGTTCGGAAGTGAATAGAGAAAGAATCAGGTTGGCACTTGAACTGAGGAAGAAGACAAGAAGACATACTCTTTGTCGGCTAAATACGAAAGCTAAGTCTGACCATTGAAGGCCGTTTAGAGATTACAGAGAGAGAGGGAGAAAACTGGTGATGGCTGATGAAGAAGACGGCCAAAAGGATAAAGCTTTGACAAAAGGATTGACTCTCTCTGCTTCCATTTTCATTCTTCATTTAACTTATTTTGGGCCTAAAGCCCAATCCACATCTCTCTATTACCATATTTGCATAGTCATCCACTTCCCAAGTGGAAAATTTACTGTGAATCTTCTTTCTCTTGTGTTTCAGACTTTCTTTAGTGTGTTGTGTTTTATGTTTTGTTCTTACAATATTTCGCTTAAGGTCAACTTAAATACCATCTCAAAATCACATCACACATTCTCTTCGGATTCTATCAAAGGACCATGTTCATATATGTTTCCCTACAGATTCCTTCATACAGAGACACAAAGATAAACCGTCCTAAGTGAAAGCTTCTAAAGGTCTAAGGACTGTCTTCGTCTTCTTTGTCTCCTCCGTTTATAATGTTCATTAGTGACTTGGTTGCTCTGCCTATTGCGTTAGTAGTCTTCTCGGCTGCACCCGCCACTACAGGTTTCAGCGATATTTCTGGTAAGTTTGCTCTCTCTTCAATCATTGCTGAACCAAGAGATCAAAAGGTCACCATAAATCATAATTAACTTCCACTTCTTTTGATTAAAATTTAATAGTTGCCACCATTAATAGAAATAGAGGGAAGCTTACAGACGGTTTGCTGCTGTGCAAGTGTTCCAATCTGTCGGATTCCTGCTTCAGCTGCTTGAACCGCTTTAGCTGATTTGTTAACCCCATCAGCTATATCTTGACTGAAACCATTTACATAACATAACAATGTGATATACACATCTTTTTTTTATTCCAGAGTCTAGATATATCAAAAGGGTGACTTGTAAGAATCAAATATGAAGCAACTGTTAAGTTAATTGTTTTGAAACTTGTAGCATTCGGTTCTTCTAGAGTTGTCATCAGCGATAAAAGAAAAAGAAAAGGGGTTTAATGATCACCTTAAATCGCTCAATTCAAGCGTAAGATCACTGATTTCCATGCCAGAGAGCCTTATGGCTGCCAAGGTACTAGGGAGTTCTTCGCGAGCTGTGTCGGCTAGCCTGGCAAAGGAAGCTGCAACTCTACCCATGGCCTGAAGGTGTTTAAGATAACATAAGATGTNCATTGAACAGTAATACCAATCCAAGATCAAAGATACATCATTGAACTGAAAATTCACCGTGCTTTGTTAAGTTTAGCCAAGTCAAAGCTAAGACACACATATAAAGAAGCAGTGAAGTGTGGAATTCAACAGTTCCAAAATTTTATCTGTTATGTGTTCCTCATTAGCATATTACAGAAACTCGAATCCATTCACATTCTCATTCTCTTATAGCTTAAGCTACTTGAAACAGTTGAACTGTATTGCATCAAGCAAAACGATTGAAAGACATAAGCTTCCAAGTCCTTACACAATGTAGGAGACTTACCACAAGTGTGGGAACTGCTGCAATCACAAAACTTGTAAAAGCCACTGAAGTCTGCAACAGAGGACCATGAAGAGATCAACAAGCCTAGCAATTTATCTACGAAATCAACAGCATTGTCATTCAAAATTACAATACTGATCTATAAGAAACAAAGGGTACACTCCAAAAAAATCAAATTCTTCTTTACCGTGCAACCTATGAACGCCAATAGAAGAAATGCTTGATCACTTAAACTCAGCTTAGCTAATGGGTTGATTGAATGTAGAGAAATAGGGCTTCCCACTTGCATCTTCAAATTGTTAAGTGAAGTATCTTCCATGATACTGATCGATGCTCTAGATATAATCCTACTATTGGAATCGAATTGTATATCTTCAGAAGTCGAGAGCTTCTCTGAGTTTGAGAAACAGATTGGAACAAAACCATTGGATCTCTTTGGTGGGGATAAAGATAGTGAAGGTGGAGGAGTCCTGAGCATAAGGCGATTCGAATTTGAAAGAGAAAGAGAAGGAGAGGAATGAATTGGTGGAGCTGTAGAAATCAGGCCAAGAGACTTCATCTCTTTCGTCGGAAACCTGAGTTTGGTTTCCTACTTCCGAATCTCTGCAACTGTTTTTCTCGTCAGACTAGACAAGTCAACTGGGCCGACTTTGAGTCCAATAAAAGCCTATTTTGTTTTATTTGAGTCCAGTCCATCGTTGCTTTCCGCGCCAAAAAAAAATGGAGAGATTTGATTTCTTTCACTTTCAGAAAGCTGAATTTGGATTCCTCCTGCAATTATTGTTGTTGTTCTCTCTCTAATTTGGCATTATGACTTTTCGTCTGATTCTGTTTGGTTACAACTTGTGCTTACGGAATTTTCCTTTCATTGGAGTTCAGAGATTTTTGCTTAGTTCAGATAAATTTTAATGAATTTCCATTAATTTGATTCAGTTGTACAAATTTTAAGTGCGGTTTGGATTGGATTAGGTGTGTACAAATGAGGTATTGCGTCAACTGTAAATCACTTTCCCTATGAAATCAAGAATTCTTCAGAGCCGATAGTGCTTCCTTAGTGGTGGCCGAGATGACAGCATCCGAAGCATTTGGCAAGTAGTAATATTTTCCTGTAAGAAACAACCAAAACACAGACCATTCCAATGTGACTGGTCCGCTTATAACAAGAAAATATCTCTCTGAATCAACTGAAATATACCAACCTTGAGCAACTCTAGCGATCTCCTTAGCAAAACCAGTTGAAACAAACTTGTTCTCTGTATCAATCACTAGAAGAGACATGCCGGCTTTGTATATCTTCCCAGCTACTTCCAGAATCTCATCCTAAACACAACACAAAGACCCGCATTTGTAAATCTTCTTTCATAATAAGAAGGTTAGAAGGATAGAAAGCTTGTTTTGATCGTGTTCCTGAGAAGCTCTTTTCAGATTCTACCTTCAATTCTTTCGACGAGGGCCTAGGAGCATCTGCGGGAATACCCTCAGGATCAGTTGATCTTTTCAGTGTGATATTAGCTCGGCCATCGGTTATTGCAACAATCATTATGCGCCCGACATCCCCACTCTTCTCTGCGTTAAGTCCGACTCTTACCGCCTAATAAAAATTTATATATATCATCTAAGCTATTAGTGACCCACAGTAGTGATGAAATGACCACTTTAGTACTTATTATACTAAAAACACTATAGGATTTGACATACCGTTGTTAAACCATGGGCAAGAGGAGAACCACCACCACAAGGAAGTCTCTCAAGACGATTTCTTGCCATAGCAATGGATCTAGAAGGAGGCAAGAGTACTTCGGCAGCATCTCCTCGGAAAGGAATAATTGCAACCTATGCCAATCACTGGAGTATGAGTCTCATACGAAGGCCATACAAATTCTTTCTAACCATAAACAAGCATGTTTACTGTAGAAAAGAGAAAATCTTTACCTGATCCCTGCTAGTATAGCTTTCTGCCAGTAGCTTGAGTGCAGCACCTTTGGCATTTTGCATACGATTCAGTGCCATGCTGCCACTTGCATCAACCAGAAAAATAACCTGCCATACAACAATGGTAAGCCAGAACTGTAATCAGATATCATCTGGGTTTTCATTGAAGCCTGTAATGTTAGTAACACTGAGTCCAAAATATTGCAACACATTTTCAGATTTCTTTCAACAAAGAATTTATTCCTTAACTTGCTTTGCCTGTCGACACAGTCTAGAAAGACAGAATAACATTTACGCATCTAATATCAAGCTTTGTTCATTTTCTACTTTGTACTTAACATTTTCAGTCAGAATAACTTTTTAGCAAGGAAAATGTCAAGCTTATATAATCTTTCAGATAAATGTATGTACAAGGTTGGTACCAGGGCTCCAGCTTTCCTAGCCATTCGTTTGGCCCTCATATCTGATTTCTCGACAAAGACTTTCCTAGTTCCTAGTATATCCTTTTCTTTGCGCAATTTCTGATATGGTGCAGCTGCTCTAAGGGTTGCATCCACAGCTAATCTTCTTACAGGACCCTGTTAAAATGAGCCAAGGAAAAATCAGCGAAATCTCTCTGCTTTTTATTCAACTGGCTTGATTGAGATTGATTTCAAGCGAAAACCTTTGGAAGCATTGGCTTTATATAGCGCCCTCTATCTTCTGAGAATATGACATTCTTCGCTCTTCCAGCTTTACCCTTACGTCTCTGGGCTTGTTGAGCGAAGAAGAGGAGTTTCTCATCCACCAGACCGCCCTCAGCGTCAAATATAAACTCATCAGGTATTTGGTCCTGTTGCTGCTCATTTTCATTTTCTTCATTGTTTTCATCCTACGTTGGTTAAGGATTTATACTTTTAAGAACCTTGTCCGTCTGTCTAAAAAAGGAGATGATAATGTATACTGAATCCACTGACCTCTTCTTCTTCCTCTTGATCTTCTTCATTTTGTTCTTCTCCAGACTCGTTATTTTGTGGAGGAGGTGGAGGAGGTGGTGGTTGGTTTTGTTGTTCAGGGGGGGTCTGTTCGACGTCTGAACGAGGAAGAATGACCAGTTCAACCTATAAAAAAATGGACCACAATTGCTAATCAATATCTGCAACAAGCCTGGCAGATAAAAATGGTACTCATTTTCTTCAGTCGAGGTCAGAAAAGAAGTAGGCAATGGAAGCATTAGCACGGTAGGGGCATCAACCTCTTAACACCAATGACTACACTTGAAATGAGACTTAATGGCTTGCTTGAACGTTTTGGAAAAAGAAAATCTATAAATGAATGAGCCAGAGAAGAGTACTTAACGGCTTTTCTGAGGTCATCAATGGTAACTTTTTCCCTCCCTTCAATTGCAGCTAAGCATTTCGCCACACGGGCTGCATATAATTCGGCCCGGTGTCCCTGTATCCTCGTCGACCAAAAAGAAAAAAATAAGGGTGGGCAATTACAATAAACTACCAAGTACACTAAACAGGACATGTTATGATCATATATTGGTGAAACATCACAATCAACTGTGCTACAAAAGCACTGAATGACAAGCCTTACATAATCCAGTTTTTCAGAAAATCAACTCTATCTAGATTTATGATATCATGATTATTCTTGCATTCCATGCCATGCCTTATTTATCCCTGTTGAAGATTTAGACTAGTTGAAGTCTATAATCATAACATTGTCTTGCATGCATCTTGTACTCTCTTTTACTATCTTACTATAGAGTGATTATTCCATTAACAGAAAAGCAAATTAGCATTTTTGCACAGCACCTGACAACCACCTCGTTGAGCTTCCAAAACTAGATACTTCAGTTGATCTCTACTTATCTTGACATCTTTCAAGTATTCTCTAGCTAAAATAATCTGCAGTCAGAGAGTATACCCTGGGTTATGGCCGAGAAAATTTGGATACGAAGCATAGCATCAATCCAATTGTTGTAAATGGGGAAATTTACCAGGCCTTATCTCTTAATTCATT
>OVAF01000271.1:0-30360 GCA_900406245.1 Odontarrhena argentea | reverse complement strand
ATGAATGACAGAAATATCTAAGTAATAAAAGAACCAGATAAGTTCGAAATGGCTCCTGAACTAGAAATACCTGGATGAAAGGAGATTTGACAATCTCAGTCTTAATACTGTTATCAGCATTGTACTCTACTTTCTCAGCTAACCCATCTTCCCACCTACATGTATCATAAGGGTAAATGTCAGCAATGTAAGTATTGAGAAGAATATATGATTAACGCATCACACTACTGCAGCCACTCTAGCCAAGATAATTTTTTATCCATAACAAAAATAAGTTTGTTTCCACAGTTGTAAGATTCTTACTCATCTGGGCAGGCCGGGTCAGCATTTGATATTGAACCTACAACAACTTCTATAGGGGGAAGAATCGCATGTAGCCCTCGAGCCATGATAGTCTTTGCGGTCCCTCTACGACCTGAAATAGCAATCCCTCCGATCTCACGATCAACCGCCCCAAGCAGAAGAGCAGTCTTTATTCCCTCCTATATAACAAAAATAAAAAATAACAAACCACATTAACTAAAGCTATACATACATGATACATCTACAATGTCTCAAAGCAAAAACTCCAACAACTCCTTCCAAAGATCAATGATCTATGTGAAACTCACTTAACACATTTGAGTGATCACAGNCCCTCCGATCTCACGATCAACCGCCCCAAGCAGAAGAGCAGTCTTTATTCCCTCCTATTTAACAAAAAATAAAAAATAAAAAACAACAAACCACATTAACTAAAGCTATACATACATGATACATGTACAATGTCTCAAAGCAAAAACTCCAACAACTCCTTCCAAAGATCAATGATCTATGTGAAACTCACTTAACACATTTGAGTGATCACAATTTAGGATTCTTCCCTCATACACAATCCAACTAAATCAAACAATTTCGGTTGATAATATACATTTTCAAGCTTAAATGGCACGAAATTGGTTCGAAGTGAGTACAATTCTGCAACCTACTGAACTTGAAATTGCAGCAATTAGTAAAAGCAAAGAGCAACTTCACTGACCTGCCCAACGACTGCAGCCAAAGGAAAATACTGCCTGCCATAGGAGGATTCGTCGATTTCAATCTCCGAGGTCGATGCAGCGACGCCGTTACGAGAGACGACGGTCGCATTCGCGGAGGCACGTACATTGAACCGGAAGGAGGCGATTCGGTTACGTTTGGTGAGGGAGAGAAAGGGAGGAGGTTTAGGTATGAAATCGGAGCGAAAGAGACGATACGTTGATACTGGAGATGAAGCAGCAACAGGAGTCATCGCCATGATTTGAAGATAGGAGAAGAAGAAGAAGAGTGTGGATTTTCTACTGTTTGGAACCTTATCATCAGCTTGTTTGTTTGGTTCTATCTTTTTTCTTTCCTCGTCCCTTTCTTCTGATTGGCTACTAGAATTATGGACTAAAATGTAACAAAGTTTAAAATTTTCGAATTATTGTATTAGAAAATTCACCACCATATCAAATAAATGTTCTGTGTTTTTAATAGTCAATAATGACTCATTCAATTTTTTATTAATTGAGGTAGTTTAGTGTATTCTGGAAAATATTCAATGTATGATGGTGATAGTACACTACAATAATAAACGTTATGGAGTTTTATTAGAAAATCCACCCAATAATGATTCTTTAACTATAAAGTGTTACGAAATGAGTGACGACATAGTCATATAATTCAGCTAGCTATCTCATTAATTGTACATAACTATCAATTTATGGTTGTGATAATTGTATATTACGTGGAACTTTTCTTAAAGTATACTATCATCTTATAATCCGATATAGCTAGCTAGCTAGCTCATTAATTGTAGTATTCTCATGGACTAGAGTTTGATGAGTTTTAGGGATAAGAAATTTAGAATCCATGTTGCGAATAACCTTGCAGCTAAATTAAGGTTTGAGTCGTGCGGACGTATTGTATCTCATATCATTCTTTACTATGTAGTCGATTTTGCCAATTTGTATTTAATATTGTTGTGTGTAGATCCAAAGGATGTTCACAATTTCATATAAAACCTTACAAGAAAGCATTAGAATCATTCGAATTGTTTTCATTCTCTTGCAAAATTGACATCTCATAATCTTGTATATGGAATTTGCAAAGGTACTCATGTCAACCGCAAACTTTAAGACCGAGTTTATTAATTAGAGATTATATATATCTTGGTTAGACTCAAATCTACTTCTAAAAACTAATATCAAAGGATTCAAAGGACGACCAAACCAAACCTACAAATAGTTCGTGATGGCTCTACTAAACTATATATATATATATGCACATTGATGATAATTTAAAGCGAAATGTCGNCGACCAAACCAAACCTACAAATAGTTCGTGATGGCTCTACTAAACTATATATATATATGCACATTGATGATAATTTAAAGCGAAATGTCCTTTATCAAAATTGACTAATTTAAAATTATAATAGACGTTATCATTTTATTTTTACAACAAATGAATTATATATGTATATTTTGTTTATCAATAATATGCAATGCTTATTAAATTGGATTCGAATTCAAAATGATAGTAGTAATACAGTTCGTTAGATCAGAGTCAAAATTGTACTTGTAATAATTAATCAAAGTTTGATGGTCCTAAGAAAAGAAAAAAATGGTTTGATGCTCCTAGCGACTCTAGATGATTCACCATGGTCTACCAAGACTCCAACGTTGATTCCGTGCGGTCAAGCTCACCACCATGGATTTTGTTCACCTCACCTTGACTCGATTCGAGCCTCAAGCTTTACATACGAAGAGTACAAGTTTGTGTCAAATATATTTGAATGATTGTAGTATGATTTGGGTGAACTAAATTTTCAAGTCCAAACGTTGAATTCTCGTACGTTCCACAGAGTTGTATAGTTTAACAAAAGAGAAAAACAAAAGAAAGACGTGAAATGTTAGGTTTAGTATTAATGTTGCATCATCTTTAATAAGATACAAGTAAAGGAAAGAGATAGATGCACATGTAGCTTGTTAGTCTCTGCCCAACTTACGCGTCGGTGCCAAAATTGACAATTCTCTACTAACAATATATGTCTTTTTCTCTCTACAAAATTCTATAATTATGATTACTAAGTGTGGTTAGATTAGCAAAAATTTATTGAGTGACAAATCAAAATGAAAAGGAAACTTCCACGGAAGCAATAAGCAATCATCAATCAACGTTTTGCGTGCTACAATTTTCGAAAGAATTTTAGTCCATGTGATGGTATAAAAAATCAATAGAATTGGCTAATTAGGTTAACAATCTCGTAACAAGAAAAGGGTAGAATGGGGAATAGAGAAAAAATGTTGGTTTTGAAAGTAGTAGAAAGAGAGGAGAAAAAGCATATATAAATTCCATCTCATCCACATTTCTCTCTCACCCACTTTTTTCTCCAAAAATCAAAATTTTCGTATTTTATTATTTTTGGAGAATCTCACACAAAAAAAAAAAAAAATTATAGACAGAGAAATTACAAAAAAAAAAAACAAAAGTTTTTAAACAAAAGGGAAGGAGATCGTGAGCCAGAGAGGCACCTGAAGGAAGAAGAAGAACAAGGATAATTTTTTTCTTAGGGTTTGGAGAGACTTTGGCGTTACATTTTGTAGATTTTCGTCATCTGCTATCTTCGTTTTGGGTAAAATCTCTTCGTCTCCTTGGTGAATCTGTTCATCGATTCTTCATCTGATGGGTTTTTAATTTGATGCTTTGTTGAAGAAATGAGGTTCAAATTATCAATCTTTTGAGGGTTTCTCGATCTGGGTTTTGGGTTCTTCTCGTTTTTGTTCTTTGTTTGTTTGGATTTCAGATCTGGGTTTTTTTTTTGTTTTTGTTTCTCCCAAAACTTTGGGAAGCGATTTTGTGAACGTTGAATGATTTGGAAATTGAGATTTTGAAGCATGAGGTGATGATATTGTTAATGGATATATAGCTTAGTGACCCAACTAGATTATCTGAGATTTTACGTGTACATGCTCCTTTGGTTACAGAGAAGATTTATGTTTTTTTTGTGTGTATTTGTATCTTTGTGTTTAAGATTTCAATAGTGTTCCTTCATCTACGCAAGCTCTTATCCACGTATTGTTTAAGATGTAGCTTTCTGATAATATATAGGACTCATTGACTTAGCTTTTTTTTTGTGTGGTGGGCAGTGTCTTTAAACGCTCATCTTCTCGTCATGGTGGCCACTTCAGCTACGTCGTCTTTCTTTCCTTTACCGTCTCCCTCGCTTGATTCTAATGGGAAGGGAAACAAGGTTACGTCCACGAATTTCGCTGGACTTAATTCGACACCGAATTCTGGAAGGATGAAAGTTAAATCAAACGCTCAAGCTCCCCCTAAGATAAATGGGAAGAAAGTTGGTTTGCCTGGTTCGGTAGAGATCATAAAGGCTGATGTCGAGACCTCGCAACCTGCTCCAAGAACATTCATCAACCAGTTGCCTGACTGGAGTATGCTTCTTGCTGCTATCACCACGATTTTCTTGGCTGCTGAGAAACAGTGGATGATGCTTGATTGGAAACCGAGGCGTTCTGATATGCTAATGGATCCGTTTGGGCTAGGGAGGATTGTTCAGGATGGTCTTGTGTTCCGTCAGAATTTCTCTATCAGGTCGTATGAAATAGGTGCTGATCGCTCTGCATCTATAGAAACGGTTATGAATCATTTGCAGGTACTACTTGATTATGATTATAGTCACATGTTGTGTCTCTGATCTCATTCATATGCATAATTTAGCTCTTATGCTTATGACAGGAAACGGCCCTCAACCATGTCAAGACTGCTGGACTGCTGGGAGATGGGTTTGGTTCTACTCCTGAAATGTTTAAGAAGAATCTGATATGGGTCGTCACTCGTATGCAAGTTGTCGTTGATAAATATCCTACTTGGTAAGCACTTGGCAGTCTTAATGTGTAACTGAGATCATCCCTGAGAATCATTTGTTTTTTTTTTATCGTAAGTTATCCAGATTCTCTTGCATAAAACTGAACATGCAAGTTCATGCTCTCACTTCTTTTAACCAGGTTTGGGAAAATGATGTGTATTTTGCTTTTTGCCTTCTAAAAATCAGTTACCATTCAACAGGTTTATGATCAGTTGGTATATGTGCTTTCACAATAGCACAAATATGCTTTTATTATAGGGATATGTTGTGCATGCATATTATAGTGCATAATTCATTTAATTATTCAATATCTGCCTTTCAGGGGAGATGTTGTTGAAGTAGATACCTGGGTTAGTCAGTCTGGAAAGAATGGAATGCGTCGTGATTGGCTAGTTCGGGATTGTAATACGGGTGAAATCTTAACAAGAGCATCAAGGTTAGATTTTGTTTTTGGTTTACTCCAGATATATTCTTATATACTGCATCTGACCATTTATTGGTCCTTGCTCTCTGTTTATATATTGTACTAAAAGACTAATCAATTTTGTGCTAGTGATAATCGTGTGTCTTATGGTCTCACGAGAATACAGTAATAATTTATCTTCTAAAATATTCTATTGCAGTGTGTGGGTGATGATGAATAAACTGACGAGGAGATTGTCAAAGATTCCTGAAGAGGTTCGAGCTGAAATAGAACCTTATTTTGTGAATTCTGATCCTGTCCTTGACGAGGACAGCAGAAAGTTAACAAAACTAGACGACAAGACTGCTGACTATGTTCGATCTGGGCTCACTGTAAGTAAAAATTATATGCTGTATGATTCACTAAACTTATCCCACCCAATAAAACTCTCATAATCTGGTAATGAACTTGTTTTCAGCCGCGCTGGAGTGACCTAGATGTTAACCAGCATGTCAACAATGTAAAATACATTGGGTGGATACTGGAGAGTGCTCCAGTGGGAATGATGGAGAGGCAGAAGCTGAAAAGCATGACTTTGGAGTACCGGAGGGAATGCGGAAGAGACAGTGTCCTTCAGTCCCTCACAGCAGTTTCGGGGTGCAATATGGGCAACCTCGCAACTGCAGGGGAAGTGGAATGTCAGCATTTGCTCCGACTCCAAGATGGAGCTGAAGTGGTGAGAGGAAGAACAGAGTGGAGCTCCAAAACACCAACAACAACTTGGGGCACCACTACTTTACCATGAAAAAAAAACCCCCAAAAACCGGAAACATGGCTCATTTGGTTCCAGCTTTGTAACTATACACCTCCTTCTGCTACTCTATGCTTGCAACCTCACCACCACCATTACACCATTTCGTCTCCCCCCCTCTCTCACTCTCTCGAAAGTTTCGACCACCTTTGTATATTTCTTTCTCTTATTTTTGTTTTCTTCAGTGGAGAATTATTATATTTATTTAATCTTTCTATTTTTTTTTTTGGTTCTAATGGATGTCTTGTCATTATGATTATGTTAATTATTATGTAACTCCAATGTGCCAGAGAGGCCAGACAAGGCAAATAACTTTCTTATCCTAAAAATGTATTCTACTTTATTGGGTGGATTTTTGGTAGCTGTTTCCAGCAAGAACCAGAAAGAAGTACGTGCACGATGTTGTAAAGAGAATGTGATGCTTTGTATCTGTCAATTCATTGAACGGCTATTAAATAGATACCAACAACCAAAACGGTTTGTAATGTTTTCTTTTAAGAACTCTTTAATGAAGCTCCATCTTCTAAGCTGGATGTGACAGGGTTTATATGGCCGTCACTCTCTGTTTAGGTCGTGCACATGGCATTGACATAACCATATATAACGCAACTGCATTGAGTAGCTAGGTCCCAAAAGACGATGATTGCACGTTGAGGAGTGAGGAGATATAAGGTAGAGAAAGAACGAGTGACACTTGAGACCGGAAAAAATTGAATGCTTTGGTCTTGAGTCTGGATGTATGAGTTTCGGATTAGGACCTTTTTATCCTTAAGAAAACAATGATGTTTGTTTTACATGGACTGATTTGCATAGTGTTGCATACAAGACAATCAAGTTGATTGATGCATATGGAGTTACACAATATCATAGAATCTTATTTGAACCACTTCTCCGGTCTCTAGTTCACCATCATGTTTTAACACGATTGTTCTTCGACTGAAACATTCATTCTTATGATAGTTTACGCCATGATAACACTTAAACATAATACATCGCGATTGCACGCGTTATAGAATTTAGTTTTTGTTTTGAATTTCGGTTCTTAATGAAGGGACTAGAACATAATTAACGTATGGTACTCAACCTCTTATGTTGTTGTTGCTCAACTATCCTTGACCTTAACACAATGTTTCACTTCATTCTACCTTGAGTTTATAGATTCAAGCCGTGAAGAAACCTCGTCATGTTCTATGTATTCTCAATATTCACCTTGAAAATGAAGTTTTCTCCTTAAACACCTCCTCACGGTTTCAATCAACGAATCATCATCTGTAATAAGATTCTATCGTACACATCCGATGATTTAACACACGATACAAAAAAAAATAAAAAAATTATTATGGTATCTCCAAGAAAACAGAATACTTATTATACATACAAAAATAAAAGAAAAAATCAATCAAAGCAATGTGAAGAGCCCCATAAAAGCTAAACAGAACAAATTAGATTGTGTCAAGGGAGAAGAACTTTTCTTATGATCAACCACACTATCATCATCATCACTCTCAATATCCTTAGGATGATCAAAATTGGCCGGGACTATAGTATCTGGAGCAACTTCATCATCATCACCGGATTGAGATGATTTGCTTGGTCCAGGAGCAGTCTCATCATCTTTGTCTGGTGATGACGAAGGAGGTAAGCCTAGACCATGTGTAACATTTATCTTAAAATGCTGTCCAAATTTACATTGTTCGCCGTCATAATTCCCCGAGAAGAAATAGTTTGGACCTTCTTTAACAAGAGGAACACTTATCGAGACCGGAACAGGGGATGTTGCTGAAGGATTTGCAGCTGACCACTCTGTANCATCATCTTTGTCTGGTGATGACGAAGGAGGTAAGCCTAGACCATGTGTAACATTTATTTTAAAATGCTGTCCAAATTTACATTGTTCGCCGTCATAATTCCCCGAGAAAAAATAGTTTGGACCTTCTTTAACAAGAGGAACACTTATCGAGACCGGAACAGGGGATGTTGCTGAAGGATTTGCAGCTGACCACTCTGTTGTGTTTTTGTCTTCATTATTGTTGTAATCACAATCTTTGTATGTTTTGAGATTGTAAGTTTGCACCACTGAATGGTTGCTATCTGTGTTGAAAACTGCATTGATGGGAAACAAGACAAAGATGTCTATGTTAAAAGCTAAAACATAACTTTAAGAAAACATCTAATCAAACTATGCATTTGGCTAACATAGTGTACTTTTCCTCTATCCAATATAAGTCACAAGCGAAACTAAAATGACCCATAGAGGCAGTTTTTAAAGGACCACCCTTAAAAGCACTACATTATTTTATGTTTTAGTTCTCGAAATATCACAAACATACCATTATAATTAGCGTTATAATTATCCAAAAGTAATACAACTTTTAATTCAATCTATGATTAGAGGTCTTCAGTGATCTAGTAATAATCCGTAATAAATTTCATCACTTCATAAACCAACAATTTGTAGTGTATTAGGAACTTTTTCAAAGGAAGAGAATTTTTGAAACTAGACCAAAAAAAAAAAAAGAAGACATCTTGTGTTTTGTTGTTTTAGGATATGCTCTTGACTTAACTTCTTTGCACTTATACAGATAGAACAAAGTGTATGAGAAGGATTAATGGAACTGAAATCAAGATTGAAGTATGATACAGTACTTACTGAGGAAATCACCCAAAGAGAAGGATTTGGAATCAGCCCATTTCTGATAATTAGCAGATGGTTTCTCCTGAAGACTAAACCATCCCGTAGACTCTCCCACAGTGTAGTTCTTAGCATCAGCTGAAAAACTCAGAAGCATAAGACAAATTATGAGCAACACAAGACAAGACCAAAAAGAAGAAGATCCCATGCTTCTCTAGTCTTCGTCTTCTTCCTTTTCTCTGATTATAAATTTGGTTGCTGTATGATTGATACTTCTTACTTTGTAATAAAGAAAAAAAGCATAGGACCCCTCTCTATACAAAAAAATTAAAGTAATGAGCTCGTCGTTGCAGATAAAATGTGACATGTGGACAAGTCTTTGATGCTTGGGAATAGGAACCGGAACATGAGACGTTGCCAAGTGGTCGGTCCAATCAAATTATCTCTACGTAATCCCATATTCCCATGTGATCTTACCTTACTTTTGCTGTCTTCGTTTCCCTAGTTACAAATATCTTCCAATTCTTTAATTTCTTCAACTATATGAGAATCATCCAGATAAGGTAAATAAAAAGAAAAGATAAAGGTTTAACGTGTTTCCTAGTGCTCTATTATTCTCGACGGATTTTGTCGGTATAAATAGTTAACAAGCTATTCTATTTGCTAATCTTGTTTTTGATTTTATGACATTGACTTTTTTCAGGTCAACAATGTAATGACTATGATTAAATTTGAAATAAATCAAGCATAAAATGCACTACCTACATTAACCTTTTTTTTTTTTTTTGCATTAGAAGTTTTGTAATTTAGATTTTTTTTTTTTTTTAAGTAATTTGTTATTATACGATTCATCTGACGTAACAATCAAATCTAAAGTACCCTTAAGATGATAGTGATGAGTTCTAAAAAAAAAACCTTCTTCACATTTCAGGTTTTGAAAATGTGTTTTCATTATTTAGTTTACAATTAGATAATTAATCAAATTTTCAGGTCTTTTGAATAAAAAAAATTTATCTAAGATAACCCACAGACTAAAACATAAAAAAATAGAATAAAATCAATTTTTCTTTGGGCCATCACAAAGGAACTGCATAACAAGGCCCAATACGGCCCATATTACTAAAAGTAGGTGATTCAACTCGTGCTATATAAAACGGTGGCCCCTCTCTCGCCCACACTCTTCCTCTGTCGTCTTCTCCACTATGGAAGGTGTGGTGGCTATGAAATTCCCTTCTTTCTCCGTCGCCTCCGCAGCTTCCGGTCACCAGAGATTCTCCCGCCTTCGTCGTTCCTTCTCTCTATCCGTATCCTCCTCCGCCGCCTCTTCTTCCGCCACCATCTCCACCGATTCCGAATCCATCTCTCTCGGCCATCGCGCTCGTAAAGATTTCCGAATTCTTCACCAGGTTCTCTCCACTTTCCTTATTCCTCTGCTCTTATCGAATTGTATAACTCCGTGTGGATTGGGAATTCCAAGTGCTAACGATTTGAGCTTTAATTCGAGTTTCAGGAAGTGAATGGCTCAAAGCTTGTGTACTTAGATAATGCTGCAACTTCTCAGAAGCCTGCAGTTGTATTGGACGCGTTACGGAATTACTATGAGTTTTATAATTCTAATGTTCATAGAGGAATCCATTATTTGAGGTAAATTCTTTGATTTTTTTTTGCTATGTTAAGTGTCAGGATTTGATCATTTGATTGATCAAGATTGTTGCTTTTGATTGAATGTTAGTGCAAAGGCTACAGATGAGTTTGAGTTGGCTAGGAAAAAGGTTGCTCGATTCATCAATGCTTTGGATAGTAGAGAGATTGTTTTTACAAGGAATGCTACTGAAGCCATCAATCTTGTAGCTTATTCATGGGGTCTTTCAAATCTCAAACCAGGAGACGAGGTGTGTGCCCTTTCTTTGCCAATCCATCTACTTTTTGATGGTTGATTTCTACATTTTACTCAAAGGCTGAGGTTGATACGAATGAAATAGAATGGAATCCCAAAACTGCTAGGAGCCAATATAATTACTACTCTATAGGGCTTAAATTTAGAAGTACTGTTTTCCGATGTCTTAATTTAGATACATGTCTAAGCCTTAAGTCTGAGAAATGGTGAACAATGTGTCTGCCTTTTCTTTTTCTGCACACATAAAGTCAAAGTCTTTTGTTTCACTCTTAAAGCTTTTTTTGGTTCTTTTACCTATTGCAAATGAGATTGTGAGTGATGCTAGCTTTTCAGGTTATACTTACAGTGGCCGAACATCATAGTTGCATTGTTCCTTGGCAATTAGTATCTCAAAAGACTGGAGCAGTTCTAAAGTTTGTGACGTTGACTGAAGATGAAATTCCAGACATAAACATGTTGAGAGAAATGATTTCTCAAAAGACAAAACTTGTGGCTGTTCATCATGTATCCAATGTTCTTGGTATATTCCTTTTTCATGCTCTCATAATTATCGATTCATTTTAGCTTGTATGTATTTTTTGTTTTACCTTGAAAGAAAATGGGATTACGTAAGTATCTGACTTTTTCTTTCTGGTTAGCATCTTCTCTTCCAATTGAAGATATTGTGGTCTGGGCACATGATGTTGGAGCAAAGGTTCTTGTGGATGCTTGTCAAAGTGTTCCCCACATGGTGGTTGATGTCCAGAAGCTAAATGCCGATTTCCTAGTTGCATCTTCTCACAAGGTTGGAATTGTTACTTTCTTATTGAGGTACATTATAAGCCTTGTGGCAGTCATATAGTAAAAAGATGATAATTATGCCTCAGATGTGTGGACCTACAGGCATTGGGTTCTTATATGGTAAGAGTGATCTTCTACATGCCATGCCTCCATTCTTAGGTAAGCCATCTATCTATATATATATCAATGGAAACAAGCATCTTATCTTTGTAATTAAGGATTGGACCTGATTGAGTCCCACATTAATTTTTTTTTTTTTTTTTTTTTTTTTTTGTTTCCCTTCTCTCTTTAGGTGGCGGAGAAATGATCGCAGATGTTTTTCTTGATCATTCAACTTATGCGGAACCTCCATCTAGGTTGGGATTCTACATATACTGGTTCCTATTTTGTATATTTGCTGTAGTTTGGAACTAAGTATTCGGTTTTCTACTAGATTTGAAGCTGGAACACCTGCAATAGGAGAAGCAATTGCTCTTGGAGCAGCATGTGATTACTTGTCAGGAATTGGCATGCCAAAAATCCATGAATACGAGGTCTAATTGAATTTCCTACATGCATACATTAATTACCATAATCAAATGCTACATACTTTTTTTTCAATCACTAAAGTATGGTCAGACCCACCTTTTTCTTTCTCGGAATACAACCTTAAGATATTTTGATTTTCTTATGTCGTCCAGGTAGAACTTGGTAGATATTTGTACGAGAAACTTTCTTCCCTGGATGATGTCCGGATATATGGCCCAAGACCTTCTGAAAGCGTTTACAGGGCTGCTCTTTGTTCCTTCAATGTGGAGGGCTTGCACCCAACTGATTTGGCAACCTTTCTTGATCAACAGGTATGATATATCAGCCTATTAATTTAGGTGGATATTCTTTATTTTGAGAGTTTAGGTGAAATATCATTTGCTGGCATGAGTCTGGAGTCTGGACTATGTTGATGACTAGGTTAAACCCATGCATCATCCAAGGTTACATGATAGTACTACGCATCTAAAAACTTGATCTAAGCCGGGATCAGCTACAAGAACGTTTGCAAATTGATCTAGATCAAACAAATTTATCTTGATTGTTCCATTGTTAATTGTCTACTTCAACCCTTAAACCTTGGGATTCTTGATCATCTGGCATTATCTTCCTGATGCCTACTTTACTCTCTAATAAAAAATACCCTTGATATGTAGGATTAAAACTAAAGCAAATATTGTATGTTGCAGCATGGAGTTGCAATAAGGTCAGGACACCACTGCGCACAGCCACTCCATCGGTATCTTGGAGTGAATGCAAGTGCGCGTGCCAGCCTCTACTTTTACAACACGAAGGAGGATGTTGACTCCTTCATCGTTGCACTTGCAGACACTGTGAGCTTCTTCAATTCTTTCAAGTAAAGTGGAGAGTACCTTCCTGCTGGATTTGGGTCTTTCGGCTGGTTGTATCGATTTAAAGGCTATTTATTCAAATCCGTTATATACGTTAAATGGGAGAAGATGTTGGTTCTTTAAGTCCCGAGGGCCACTGTGTTGTAGTTAGTTAGCACTTAGTAAGCTTCTTGTTAAAAGTTTAGAGTAATGGGGATAAGCTTTATCAACACGTTTCTGATGGTGTAATTCTACAAATTTTTCAAATAAAAAAGGGGCTATTAAAGTTGAACACATATGTTAATATTCTGAAAATTAAAATAGACAGGAAACAGAGAGATTTAGAACTTATAAGACTAAATGATCAAACACTAAGCTCCAATTAGTCTGCATCCATCTCCTCAAGTGCCGTTTTAGCTGCAGCCTTTGCTTCCTCTAGGAGATCTTCAGGGACCTTCTGATGCTCTCGTTTCGACTCTTCACATATCCAACTCATCTCCAACTCGAAGGCCTTGTCTTTGGCCTCATCATGTAGCTTGTAAATTCTGCATAGTCAAATTCCCAATTCGATCAGACAAAGCATCAATCTCTCGACAAAAAGAACAACTACATGTGGGAGAGGCAACACTTACATTTTAGCCACCTCAATTACGCCTTCTCTGCATGTCATCTCAGAAAGCTTCAACTTCTCTATTTCCCTGCAAAGTAAGCAAATTCTTTATATAAAGCTTTATGACGTATGCATCACATGAGTAGTTTAACTATTGATACAACTAACGTTTTAGCGGCTTGCTTTCCTTTCCCAATTGCTGCACCAAAATATTTCTGGATGGGAAACAAATTGAGCAGAATGATTTAAAGTTCAGGCTTAAAGAGATCTTACAAAAGATGATAAGATAAGAAGAAGTAACTTACATAAGATATGCCTGACGGCTCAATCATGTACAATTGCGGTCCATCTCTATCATAACCTCCAAGAATGACCCCACAGCCAAAGGGCCTTAAGAAATTTCACCAGGCAATTTAGTAAATAAAGGGGAAGACAAATGCGTGAGCGTTAATAAGAGTGGTAACAGAGTGGCCAAACCTGAGCCACCAATAGAGGGTACATAAATGCACGTAACTCGCAACTCGTTCAGAAAGTTCCTTCACGGGTACAGCGTCGCCATAGACACTGCATTAGCACACAGAAAAGGGATGGAGCTGCCCGATTAGTAAGAGTTTACTTATGCTTAGATAGAGGATATCAGCATTGACATCTTAAGAGCATGGATATCCATATCATAACCAGCCAACCATTTCTACAAGAGAAAACTGTCGTTCTACAGCAAGAAGTGCTGATGCCAAAGCAATAGAAATGTTTTTGATACCTCTCATAACTTCTGGCTTCGGATTTAGCGCGTGCAACAATTTGCCTCCCATCAGCGGCTAGTCCAGCAACAGCCTGACAAAAAGCCAGAAACAGAAGTAAATAAGGCAACAGTTAAAAGCTTACTTGTAGCCAGCGAAGACAATCATGGTAGTTGGAATAACTAGACAGACTAATTCCATAGGGAGTGATAACATACCAAGCCAGCATGAAGATGAACAGAGTGGATTCTCCGATTTGAACCTGGTAGCATCATCTTGGACGCGATAAGCTTCTCCACACCCTAATCATTCAAGCTAAAACCTTTGAGGCAATTACTTGATCGAAGCATATTGAAATCCAAGAAAGTTCAAAACTTTAAGATAAAGAAAAGAATTTGGAGTGGATAGAGGTACTGGAGTATCCAGTAATGATCCAAAGATACCGAGATTCATACCATTACAATCCCATCCTTGCACTTGATTCCAACAACAGTTCTGCGTAATAAACCAAAAAACCAATTGTTAGATAATCCCAACTTTGAATCGAATAGAGAGGAAGAAGAAACTGACCCACTGTTGTCGACAGCTTTGGAGGCGTACTCGATCTGGAAGACACGGCCATCGGGAGAGAAAGTGGTGACGGACAGATCATATCCAGTTCCAATGCTACTCATCTTCTTCCTCTTACACTTTTCTTCTCTCTTGTTGATTCAATGCCTCTTTAAAACGCCATCGGAGATAGGGGTTTTCTTTGCTCTCAAGCCAGATGAGTTTACTTTCCCGATTTCGGTTCAGATTTTTGATTGGTTGATATAATTTTGGTTTTAGTGCATTGTTAATTCGAATGGTTTGTGAATACAGAAAGATTCAATTAATTTAACTTCAATCAGAATATGGTCAGAGCTGGATAAATTCCTGGTTCAAATAAAAAAGAGACCATTGTGTTTTTTTCAATTCATTTCCTCAAATTCTCAAAACATTCAATATGTGGAATGTTGGATTATTGAGACAAGCAAAACATGTTGCAAGACTGAGAACAGATAAAAGGTTCATAACAAAAGTCTGGAAATGGGTAACTATCACCATTTCCTGCTGCTGCTGGGAAGAAGATAACTCTAGACAAGAAAGCAACACCCAATTTCTTCGGTTTTTTGGATTCAGAACCTTCCCTGAGACTTGCGTTCCCCAATTTCTTCGGTTTTTTGGATTCAGAACCTTCCCTGAGACTTGCGTTCCCACCATTCCATGAACTTAACTTGAGCCGCCATTGTGTCCAACTTATAGAGTTGCAGCGTGTGGTTTGCGATTTCTTGCCCGAATGTCCAACCAAAAACACCACCTCCTAAGAAGGACAATGCAGCACCTGTTCGCACCAGTCACCAGTTTCAGAGGTGTGACAAGTGCCAAGAGAAATACAGATATAATTTGACACAGAGTTTTGTATTTGAGATCAAATGTCAAGTTGACTCGGGTGTATTTCATTTTGTTTCGTCTCAAGAAACGAGTGAGGTTTAAATGCTAGGTAAACGAGAGAAAATGTCATTACCATGTGGAACCCTGGAGTATTTCCAGGCAATAGCAGCAGTAGATACAGCTCCAAGCACACTTCCAGCAACACCAAACGTCACAGCTTGCCTAGCAGTTTTCAGCTGGAAAAAGATGAGCACAATGTTAAATAATCTTCCTGAGAACTAAAACCTCTTGGTGATGTGTAAGAATACCAAATAGGCAACTACGCCCTGCTATTTGAGGCAGAGTTAACAGAAACTCTTTTCATTCTCTTTCTTAAAAGAACCGAAAACATGGAACTCGGGATTGATTAATGACAGAGAATCAACACTATCTCAATCCTAAATTCCCCAATGCTTATCACATTCTGCTCTGGTCAATGTAACTCTTGTTTCTTCGTTCTCATACTAAATTAACAGATTCATATAGACTCAAAATCTTTTAATTCCATTGATTGGGATCATAATCTTCTCCTACCAAATAAATTCAAATTGAAAATCTTTCCTAGGATTGATGCCAAGCCACGAGGAGGATTCTGTAGACTCCTTTCTCTTCTATAGCAAAGCTCTGTTCTTTTCGACTAAAATCCTAAAGATCTAAAGCCAAAATTAACAGAACCTGACACGATGGCTAATAGAAACCAAATCAATCAATCAGAGATAGAGATAGAGGGGAACATACGGCGGGTCCATGAACGGGATCGGAAGCTATAAACTCGTCGACATCGGAGGAAGACCACGAAGGAAGAGGCGTGTCGCGTTTGGTGAACCTCGTGTAATTCTCCAGAAATGATAACTTGTCGTTCCAGAATCCTTTGAATCCATCTAGATACGACTGCGAGCTCGAATCTCCCATCCTTATGATTCTTTCAAACTTCTTCTTCCTCAGATCGAAATATTTTCTCGCTTGCTTCTTCTTCTTCTCCTAAGAAGAAATAATCACTGATTGATCCGCTTGAAGGGGGCTTCACTCTTCTACGGTGCCTTTTACATTGTTTCAATAGACTATCTAATAGTATCTTGCCACGTACCCAACTAGTTTCTAAACAACAATAAAATAATTGATAGACAAAAATATTTTTTGAAAGAAATGAGTTAAAAAAATATATTAGTGATATTTTCCCATTAATATTTAATTAAGAGATGTTTCTAAAATTTACGAAACTAATTCTAGGTAGGTTTCTTAAATTTTAAGAACCCATTTTGATTAAAAATAAATATTTTTACATCTTCAATATTTTAGTATTTTTTAAGAACCTTATGTTCATTGATAAATATACTTCAGTTTTTTTTTTAATTTTCGGATCATCTGCATGTAATGAATTATAACGAAAAAAAAAAATGTTTCGATAACTTAAAATTAGACCATAACAAAACAAAAAAACCAAATATATGCATACACTTAAATTTAATATCTCTCATTTTCTTTTCAACGTTAGTTTTCCTCATGTTCAAGTCGTTTCTTCTTTTTTTTTTTTTTTTGAGTTTTTCTCATAAACACTTGAACGATCTGATCCACAATGGAGCTTTATTTCTATACGTGGCTCGCAAATCGTTTCAATGAGCCAGCTAATAATGTTTAACCATGTACTCAATCAACATATAGTAGTATAAAGGTTGTTAAAGACACACGTTAATTATTTGTCTATATTCAATTAATAATGAGTTTTTCTTATCAAGTTTTAATATTTTTTTAGAAAAAAAAAACAAATAAAGTGTACTTTTGTCCAAATAAATATCTAATCGATGCACTATTAGTTTAAAAAAAAATAAAGTATTAAAAATAAAATAAAACTTAAAAATGAATTAATATGAAAAAAAAATTATGATACTTTGATCATCACTTCTCGTACCAACTTCATATGAACCCTTTTAAAGAAATAAAAAGTGTTTTGTTGATTTGGTCTATCTGCATCTAAATCGTAGTTTGATCAATTATATTTAATCATGATTTGATCGGATATTGCACTCACATTTAACTCAAATATATTTTTTGCTAAAAATGAAACAACCTGAAATCAAACTCAAATATATTTTTACTCAGAGAAATAAATATGAAATAGAATCCAAAAATCCGAACCAAATCGTACCAAACCAAACCGAACATAATAAAGAAAAGTCCAACTCTGTCGCATGAATCAGCGGAAAAAGCAGCAATTAAAATATTCAACTACTCTCCCTCTATTCTCTCCATCATCAACCTCCCAACCAAATTCTCAACCCCTACATAAGTCTCCAAATATTCGCTGGACAACAAACTCACAAACAATGGCGATGAGCATTCCGGCGAAGATCTTCTTCGTCTTCGCAATCTACTGTGCTCTTGATCCATTTAGTCACAGTTCCATTTCGCAGTACTCAGATTTCAAGACTCACAAGATCGACATGCCTCCGTTAGCGTCTCTTCCCAAGGAGAGAGACCATGAGAATCTTCTTCAGAAATCGGAGATCAGATTCTTGAACGAGGTTCAAGGTCCCGAGAGTATTGCATTCGATCCTCTTGGCCGTGGTCCGTATACCGGAGTCGCCGATGGTCGAGTTCTCTTTTGGGATGGGACTCTTTGGAACGACTTCGCTTATACTTCGAATAATCGGTGAGGTTTTCGATTCGGAATCGAGTTTGTTTTCTGTGATACTGTTCTAAAATCGTGTGTGTATGTTACTATAATAGGTCAGAGTTATGTGATCGGAAAGAATCATTGTTGGATTATTTAAAATATGAAGACATCTGTGGTCGACCTTTGGGTTTGCGATTCGATAAGAGAAGTGGAGAGTTGTATATTGCTGATGCGTATTTTGGGATAATGAAAGTTGGTCCTGAAGGAGGATTAGCAACTTCGCTCACAACTGAAGCAGATGGTGTGCCTTTGAGGTTTACTAATGATCTTGATGTTGATGAACAAGGCAATGTTTACTTCACAGATAGCAGCTCTTTCTTCCAACGAAGGTATGTATGGATATGGATACCACTATAAGCTTTAGTGAATCTTGTGAAATGCTGTTTGAAGTTCTCATCTGTTACTCTCATGGTATATGGAATTGTTTCCTGGGGTTTAGTCTTCTTTTGTGTACATATGAGTCTGGTCAATGGGAAAATGTACATAACTTAATTGTATCTTAAGTTAAGATGCAGTTTCAGGCCACCAGAATATAACTTAACATTTGAATTGATGGGTATTATCTATTTTCTAGTTATAGCTAGGCCTTAGCATTTATGTAAAATTAATGGATGTACCTACCAGAGTCACATAAATTCAAGATTTTGACTGCTAATAAGCCTTTAATGTTGGATTTTGCAAGTTGCTATGATAAGCTCATTTATTACTTTTTCTTTTGTTTAACCAATAGTGCTCTAACTGTTGAGACTTGTGAGTGTCATGATTGGGCTATTCTTTACTGAATTTTGTTTTGTTAATCCATTTCAGGAAATTTATGCACTTGATTGTCTCGGGAGAAGACTCTGGGAGGGTGTTGAAATACAATCCAGAAACAAAGGAGACTACTACTCTCTTGAGAAATCTCCAGTTTCCTAATGGCTTATCCCTTGGCAAAGACGGGTCCTTCTTCATCTTTTGTGAAGGGTCAATTGGAAGGTAAGTCCTGAGTCCTTAATCCCTCAGTGACTACATCTCAGTCGACAAATATCATTGGATACTTCCACATAGTTGGCTGGTATATACTTGTCTTAACTTCTGCAATCACTATTTCTGATTGAAGCTAAAGTGGAAAGGTTCATACGGTGTTTCCGTATTGGTCCAATGATCATACTAGAACAAACTCTAGTATTGCGAAAAGAAACTAAAGTCTCATGTGAATTTTTTTTTTTCATTCAGATTACGGAAATACTGGTTGAAAGGGGAAAAAGCCGGAACATCAGAAGTGGTAGCTCTATTACACGGGTTCCCAGACAATATCCGAACAAACAAAGAAGGGGATTTCTGGGTGGCAATCCACTGCCACCGCAACATATTCACACACTTGATGGCGCATTACCCGAATGTGAGGAAGTTCTTCCTGAAGCTACCGATCACAGTGAAGTTCCAGTACTTGCTTCAGGTAGGTGGTTGGCCACATGCTGTGGCAGTGAAGTACAGTGAAGATGGGAAAGTACTCAAAGTGTTGGAGGATAAGGCAGGGAAAGTGGTGAAGGCAGTGAGTGAAATAGAGGAGAAAGATGGGAAGCTTTGGATGGGAAGTGTTTTGATGTCTTTCATAGCTGTATATGACTTGCCTTAGTTAACTTGTGATCGCAAAGGTCTCTTGTCAAACTCTGTCTTTGGTGTAAAGAAGAAATAACTAAATACAAATATATGGTCAAGTTTGCTCAAGTTTCCCTTGTATCTCTGTATACCTTTCAATGAGTTCTCCTTTGCACTGCATGTGTTAGATAGGAGGACCATCATGACTCCCTGTGAACATTAGTTGTAGCTCTCGTTTAGAAAGAGGTACATGCACATAAGACATTTCAGATTACAAATGAATCCTAAACTTATGAGTTATGACCCAACCTTACACATCAGTCAAAGCTTACTCATACGAGTCTATCTACAACAAATACGTCAAAAGAAGGCCTTAATTTCACAATGCCGCAAATCTGACCACAAGCTAGAACCATAAGGGTTAGTCGTGACAGGTAAGGACAGTTGAGCCTCGGGGTTTTAAACCAAATCCACAGATGCTTCTTGATCAGGAAGAAAACAGTCTGGAAAACAAGTAAGCATGGCAACCTTGCACAACATCGAGCAATGGAGTTGTCTGACACGCTTCACTAGCTTCACGATCCATCCATTTCTCTAAAATTGTTTCAGCAAAAATGGCGATACGATGCTGCATTACAGCAGCACCCATGGGTCCCACTAAGTTCAGCCTCGTAGCAGCTGACACAACATCTCTGAGCGTTATAAACAGATAAGCTCTCTGACAAGTCCCAGGATCCATGCCGAGTAGGCCACATATAAGACCGAATATTGGGGCATGGTGGAAATACAAGTCTTTGGAGCCCAAAGAGGCGTCTCTAATAATTTTCAAATCAGGGATCTCAGAGAAGACTGAAGCAGCCACACGGAACAAGGCTGATCCTTGGGAAATGGATGCCTTGGATGAGACTTGGTTGGTCAAGGTAGCGTGAAGTATTTGATCGAGTTTGTGCAGGGTCTGTATATCGGGCGATTTGAGAGCAGAGTAGACAAAAGGAAGCAATAGGCTAGCAGTGTTATCCAAGACATGAATGATATGTGTTTCGAGATCTTGGGGAGACGAAACTAACCGAGTCTGAACAGCTGCTTCAAGACCAAACGAATGAGCAAAGCCTCCTGTTGGTAAAATGGAATCCACTAGTTGCCACTGACTCCACTGCATACAAGAGGCTCTGGACACAACTCTTTCGTCTTCTTCAATCGATTTTTCCATCCTCCCTCTTGAAAATAAGACAATGCTAAACAAAACCAATGATGATGCATTAGTATAAGGATGTTGAATTCAATATCAATCCAACTTCAGTTCAGATGATAAAAATCCATCATTAGCATCCCAATTTAGTTTTAAAACGGGACATCTAAAGAAAATCTCAGAGACCCAGATCTGTGAAGGTGATTGAGCAACCTAAAAAGTCAAACTTCAAAAAAAGTATGTCCAGGTTCAAACACATGAAAGATAGAAAACGTGAAAATAAATCCCTAACAAATACGATTGTAACTAGCACACCTGCAATTTGCTTACCGGGAAGAAGATGAGTGCGTTGCGAGTGAGGCAACTAATTTGATTCGCATTATTTGGTTCGTCAATATCATTTTAATTTTGTTGGGCCTGCTGTCCAAAAAAATATAAAAAATTGTTGGGCCTAAACAACAAATTCTCTTAATAAAACTGAGCCTGGTCACTTGTACAGTAAAAACATTTTTGCAAATTGCAGTTGAGTTCCATGCCAATTATTGTAATCACTTTTTTATTGCTTATTGANGGGCCTAAACAACAAATTCTCTTAATAAAACTGAGCCTGGTCACTTGTACAGTAAAAATATTTTTGCAAATTGCAGTTGAGTTCCATGCCAATTATTGTAATCACTTTTTTATTGCTTATTGATTTTTTTTTTTTTAAACATTCTTAAATTTCTATGCAAAGAATTAATTTATTTTTTTGTATGAATTTTTGATTATCTAGTGAATTCTTTATTAGGTAAACTATTTCTAATAAATGATGTTCTCATGCCTAAAAAGAAACAAAAAAAATTAGTGAACCAAAATAATTTGTTGATATTTTCACATTTAACCAAAATGTCACTAAAAATAAATAAACAGCAACTTCTAGATTTTTTTTTCTACTATGTTTTCAACAAAGTAACCCAAGTTACAAAGACTAAGCTTGACTACCTAAATTTGTTTCAGCTAATATCAGACTCATGACACAGAAAACTATTTAGTGTTTTAATAATAAAGCACCTACATCATATTAAACAGTGTTTTTTTCCCTGACCAAAATAAAATAGAATACTAAACAGTGTTTTTCTTTGTAATGATTTTATATTGGGTAAACAGAGGTAATCTAGGTTTTTTTTGTAATGACCTAGTAAACAAAGTTAATCGTTAAAAAAACAAAAAAACATAATAATGAAGTAAGAAGGAAAAAACTAAAAAGAGAGAGAGAAAAGGAAAGATTAAAGGTGTGTGGACAAGACCCGTCGGAGGCAGAAAGAGCCAAACCACATCCAAAGAAGACCCCAACTAACATGATTTGACGTTTCAGATTCTGTTTTTCTTTTGGACCTTTCATTAAAAACTTCTCTCCCCTCATAATAATACATCTTATTATCATATATACAAAGTTTTTTGTGTTTTCTAACATAAAATGCAATGTTAATGTATGTGCATGGACTATGGAAGGTGTACGTAAGTGTCTCTAATACTGTTTTCACACATTGGAGAAGACCCCACTTCTCTAACTTTGGTCGCCAAAATGTGTATTGATTTTTCATTAAACATAGCCACAAGCGTATATAATTGGTGACCATTTTGGACAATAGAACATGAAAGTTGTGACTAATACGTAAATTGATGTCGATGTGGAAACTATATATTGTGATTGCAATCTGGTACGTCTATGCTTGAGTCATTTTCCCAAAGTGGCATTCTTTTTTTTCTTATGCAAAAGGTTGACCACACCTACACAAAAAACATGTAAACAGTCTACTATTTACCTTTATTCATAGTATTACCAATTTAATGAAAACCGACAAACTTTTTTTTTCTAATTTCCTTTTTATAAATGAAACGAGTTTACAAATAGTTTGATCAATATATGTATAATGTGTATACTACATCTGACCAAGACTTGTAGCCTGGTAGTTTGTACTAGTATCGTTAATATGTCATTATCTCAGTTCGGCTCAGCTTAATACATAGTACCTGTTTGGTTTAAAAAATAATACACTACACTTATCACACAACGAGTATGCATTGGCAAAGTCAAATTTCCAACGCTATAATAACAAAAGACAAAGGTCGTTTTCATGATTACGCAGATTAATAACCAATATACATATACATAAACTCAACATTTCTATGTGTATGATAGAATATATACAATCTATAAATTTGTATATTAATTGAAAAATAAACAGAGTCTCACAATTGTCAGTGACCTTGTGAAATAGTGATCAGTCGGTCAGGTAGCAGCTTAAAAAGTGAGACTAATTTTTTGTTGATGATATTCAATGAGAGAGCCTTGATTATATGTNTCATGATTACGCAGATTAATAACCAATATACATATACATAAACTCAACATTTCTATGTGTATGATAGAATATATACAATCTATAAATTTGTATATTAATTGAAAAATAAACAGAGTCTCACAATTGTCAGTGACCTTGTGAAATAGTGATCAGTCGGTCAGGTAGCAGCTTAAAAAGTGAGACTAATTTTTTGTTGATGATATTCAACAGGATTGTGAGTTTTGTGGCTGACAAGATCAGACACAAGCATTGATGTCTTATACAGAAATATAAATATAAAAACGGTTAAAAAAAAAAAAAAAAAATTACCAATGGAACTATTCAATGAGAGAGCCTTTGCTTTTTGTAAAGAATGTTTCATTGGAATGAGTGAGTTTTCAGATTTATCTCAGCACCATAAAAGTTACCATATCACATCCCAAGATGGAATTTCATCTTTTGTTACTCATCACTCTATCAATATACACTACATGTGCTTGGTAATCTAGATATTTACATATACAAAAAAAAACATATATGTACAAGTCCGCATTCAAACAAAACATTGTTTTAATCTAACATATATATGTATTTCAACTACCATACGTTTTTTTTTTTTTGTTCAAAAAAAACTACCATACATATATGATCATGATACTTACATAAATTTGTTCATATAGATATCTACATATATAAAAACAAACATATATATGTACAAGTCCAACATTTAGATTCCGAATGGTGAAAACAGTTTGTAGTGTGAAATAAGCTAAACATGGTTTACGGTGTGGTTCAAATAGTAAAAACTCATACAGTAGATCAATGTGATTTGTATAAAATAACGGAAATAAGTGCGGTTTGTGATGAGCCGTGAATAATAACATAAAAATAAATTTTCCAAAACCCTTATAAAAACCGCAAAACTATGGTCACTATTCAAAGCCTCAAACTCCACTTATTGAAATTGATATAATAGAATTTATCACACCTTTTGAGCTCATATATATGTATTTTCAATTACCATACATATATGATCATGATACTTAATATATATATACTTGTGACCACACAAAAAGCTACTACACCTTTTTCAGAACAAGGAAGAAAGAGGAAATTTAGATTACAATCTTAGTAAAGAAGATAGATCCTTCTAAATAATTAAGGTTCAAATATGATAATTAAAAACACAATGGACTTCACTTATTAATAGGAGAAATATCATCAAAGCTAGAAAACGAAGTTATAGATGAAGCCCACAAAAGAAAAAGAAAGGGACAATACATACATGTATATATATTATATATATGTATATAAGGTTATGATCTTCTTCTTCTTCTTCTTCCTCGACATCATCAGCTCTGCTTACACATTCATAAATGTGTTACGTATAAAGATAAAAAGTAACATACATCACACACATTCACACATATATAAGTATGTGTGTGTGAATGTACATAAAGGCTTTAGTAATAGCCATTAGACTTTTGGCCTGCAACTGTCTGGTCTAATTGCTTGCCTTTCTTGTTGCCATCCAGCTTTAATCCAAAGTGAATGTGAGGAAAATGTGCCCACTACATACACACAAAATAATGTAAATGACAAAATATTAATTTCTTATAATGTATTGAAATGTAATAAACATTCTTCCACCAATTTGCATAGTTGAATCCACTAACTAATTGGTATGTACACTTAAATTTCGAAATATTTCATCCAACCCTAAAAATTAATTTACCCAAAAAAAAAAAAATCAAATCCTAGAATTATACCACCACATCTTCATTTAGAAGATACTGTGTATTACTTTTATTGCTTATTTAAAAGAAAATGATTTTATCCTTTTTAAAATAAGGCCGACGACTACATTTTACTAAGCTTTATTGAAAAACACACTGTACTAAAGAAGATTTTATACATGGTTTTGTATTTTTCTTCATTTAAAAAAAGATATTTTATTCACTTTCATATAATATTATTTTTTTGAATCTTCGTAATTCTGAATATCGTCGGTGTAGCTATCTATTATATATATATATATATATATATATATATATATATATATTTTTTTTTTTTAGCTATATCATTTCATGTATATTTGACAAATGGTAAAAAATGAAACTTACATTTTTAGCAGCTGTGCTAAAAGCCTCACGGTGGCTAATCTCTGGATTACATGCCTTGATCCTCTGAATTTCCTCTCTGATTAACAATAAATTAAGGTTATTATACAATTCAAATTGTAGTGAAAGAGTTAAGAGAAATTTGTCTGAGTCTTATAATAAGACATTGTAGTTAATTAACACTAGCTTACTTGATAAACCTGTTGTAGGCAGAAGGAACGCGTTGTCTTTTCTCTGGAGCTGCCATAATTATAAACCAAATGACTCGTTTATATAGAAAAATTTCAAGTACTTGTGTATATAAAATGTGATAGTAAAAGGGCGACTTACGACGAATGGGAGGCATTCTAGGAGTCTCGCGGTCCACATTTTCAGGCAATGCAGCAGATAAATTGTTGGTGCTCCTAGAAGATGATCCACAATCTTTCCTTGTAATTACCGAAGAGCCTATGTGTTGCTTATGCGGCTTTATGATTACAAAATTACGACTAGATCAGACAGACTTTTAAAATGGTAACAAAAATGTTGAAGGGTACGTACAAATAATTATTAGTGAATGGTACCTGAAGATCTTGATGAATAGGAGGAGGTGAGGATTGATGAAGTGAAACACCAATGTTGAGTGAGAGCAAATTGGTGCAATGTCCACATCTCACCGTCACAAGTGTGAACAAACTTGCATATGGTACACTTACCTGGTCATATGTACATACATCTCTTGATTTATAAGATCCCTTAATATTTAATTCTTGTTTATTACTGTTTTGCAATTCTATTGACTGGTAAGACAAAACTTTAATGTAATAATTATGGTGTGCATGCAATAATGAGAGCGCTTGATACAGTTTATTACCTATTTACATTCTATAGACGTAACAGTGTGGTTGATAATAGATATAGTGTCTTGATTTTGACAAATACTCATGCTATAGTTATGTTTTCAGAATAAAACAAAGAATAGGTTGACTTACAAAATAGATTTAAACTAATGATATCTACTGGTCAGAAAAATCCACAGTGTATATGTAACAGAAAACAAAATTACTATAAAATTAATATCACAACTAAACTTATAATAATTTTATTTTTACCAAAGATAAAAACTCATTTTCATCCAAGATATATATGATAAAAGAGTAATTTTAGAATGTATACATAGATAAATATATATATATATATATGTGAAGGGTG
Organism: Odontarrhena argentea; assembly: GCA_900406245.1. Classification (NCBI taxonomy): domain Eukaryota; kingdom Viridiplantae; phylum Streptophyta; class Magnoliopsida; order Brassicales; family Brassicaceae; genus Odontarrhena; species Odontarrhena argentea. The sequence goes on along the minus strand of OVAF01000271.1, from coordinate 3,713 downwards.
TGTATATAAGTGTAAATGGTGGGTTCTGATGAATTCCATGTCTGACACACGAGGCTCAAGGCAACATGATAAAAGATAGTAAAGAGATGAAGAATGGTTGAGGAATTGCTTGTAAGGAGAAAGACAGTCATGTTAGAAAACGACGTGACCTTAACCACAACCCATAAAGTCCTTAACATATATAAGTGATATTGGTACCAATATCTTTTTATTTTTATTATTATATATATAATCTTCTTTAATTTGTGTGTATGTGTGAGCTAGTAAGAGAGAGAGAGAAGATTCAATCGGAAGTGGTCAAGATCGGCCATGATTTAACAGTTTTCAGCTTTTGTATAGATCAAGAAATTGTTGCTGGAATTGGGTCGAACAAATCTCATGTACTTTCCACTACATTACATGCCCTATTTTGTGCAACACGACCTTCATCATTTTTTTTATTTAAATGTGGCCAACTCTTGACCTGATTCAGACTCATCATACTTCTCTAGTATGTATTTATAAATGTGGTATAAAGTTCCTGAATAAAAGAGTTTCTCATGATCGATGTTCTTTTTTCTTTGTAGTCTACAATTTACACACGCAAACTAAAGGGGACATTTAAATCATGAGTTATGAGTTATGCCAAAATAACACTACTAATACAAACCACCAGACTACATGTTTTTGTTTTTGTTTGTTATTCACTTTTATTTGTGGATCATATATATATATAGATCGATGATATATATAATTATACATGCATAGACAGTGGCGGAGCCAGAAATTCTTTCAACCGTGGTCAAAAAATTATAACTTCAAATATAAGCGATAGATTACAAAAAATGTTAACAAATATATTGTACAATATACACCGATCCATAAATCAAACCTTTTTTTTAGTAGATGTTAAACCTTTTTATTTTATATATTCTAAATTAAATTTTGATATAGAAAATGAGACAAACACTTAGAAAACTATCACTAATACACTTTCGTAACACGATTTTCGTAATCTCAATGATTACGGTAACAATCAACAAAGTTACCGCTATTTTGTAATTCTATATATCATACAATAACGAAGATGTTTTTAGATTTCTACTATCACTAACACTGCGTCTCTAACACTTTGCATTTAGTAAATTAAAAAATCTTTTATTTCTCATATGTTATCGATACATATATCAAATTGTGTTTAACAATGCAATTCATAAAGTTAAAATCCCCTAGATAAAAAAATACTTTTGTTTTTAATTAAGATTAGCAATAGCTCAAATAAAAATAGTTTAATTTCTCTAATCTACAAGTTTATAGTATGAGCTTAAATATTTTTTAGATTAGCGAGCCAACAAAACCAAAAATGAACCGGTCAATTTTATTTAACAAGTTCCTTTGATTGATAATTATTATTTGAATTAGTCAATGTTTCTTTTTGACTGTGGTCATGGTAACATTTTACAAACTAATTAGCATTTTTTTTTTTTAATGGTGGTCAGCTGACCACCCTCTCTCATGCCTACCTCCGCCACTGTGCATAGATGTATTGTGTAAGGGAGAGTGTTAAATATCATTAAGCAGTCATATAAAACTGTCAAAAAGATATATGAATCTAGAAAAGGTAATTAGATTCTTTTTATTTTATTATATGTTTATAAGAGATTAGCTTCACCTCAATATGGAGAAAAAGAAAATGAGCAAACATTGTTTTTAAAATTATCTCTATATTATAGATTAGCTTCACCTCAAATAATAAATTGAACTCGGAATTAGTTATGGATTTTACGAGAATGACATTACTAACATAAACCATAAAATTATGTGTTTTTGTCTGCTTCTCTTTATTGTTTATGGATAGTAGATAAGTGGTTTGTATATATATGCTCTATATATGCAGACTTACGGAAATTTTAAATTTTTTAATATAAAACCGTTAATAAAATATGAAAATCTGGAAAACATAATCTGAAATTAGTTTTAGAAAAACTTATAATTATATACATATATATGATAGATTAGCTTCACCTCACTGTAGAAAAAGGAAGATTTTGGAGGACAAAACAGTGATTTTCAAAAATTAACAACTAGTGATGTGATGTAAACATTTTTACATGGACCACGGTTGTAGATCAAAGATCTATGATTGATATGATATATGCATAATACACATGTGTCACATATACTACAGTATGTATACATATATAATCAAAAGATAATATATATATATATATATATATATATATATGAAGTCAGACTAAAAAGCGGTGGAACACTTATATAGTGAAAGTTTTTGAGCCTGCATCACATGTATGTATGCTTCAACGCCCTATCTACCAATTCCTTTTACAGGAAACATTAATGACGATTGAAACTTAGTGAATGAATAATTATTAAGAATAAAAAAACACCAAAGAAAAATACAAACGACAAAACAAAGACTCTTTGCAAAAATTGTGGAAATAAGGAAAGAAGAAGGTATTGTTGTAGACTTAAAACCTACTCATAGAGCCCTAAATCTGATCAGGAGAGCTGTTTCCTTTGAGTTTACTTTGTTTGAACACTGAAATTTATGGTTCAATTACTCAACTTCTTCTACTTCTTTGGGTATATATCTCATCATGCGTTATACAAAAAAAAAAAAGAAGAAGAATTTTCTTAGGGTTTCTTGTATTTTCTCTCAGATCAAGAAACTTCATCAAGAATCACAGGAAAAAAACTACGTTGATCCATGGCTCAGATACATTAAATACATGTATCACCGATTTTGAGTTTGACAGAATTAGAAAGATCAATAACATCTTATATAAGAAGAGTCTGAATTATGTTAGAAAAAAGGAGATCTAGCTCAAACACTCTTATCTTTGAGAAAAATTAGGTAAAGAATTAGGGAAAGATGGAGAGTACCGCTAAAATCGTGGTGCAGTAGTTGCAGTGGACATAGCAAACACGCTCAGATGATGATAAATCTGTAGACATTTTTTCTTTGTTGGTGTGTTGGTTTGATGATCTCTGCAGATGGTATCTTTATTATTCTTGGTTTGGATGATGTGATGAAACTTTTGGGGTATGCCAATGAGATCAAAGAAGGAACTGTTTTGGTTTTGGAAGAATCTATAAAATTAAAGAAAAGGGTAAGGCAAAGAAGAAGAGATGAAGAAGGAGAGAGAGAGAGATGGGTGGAGGAATGTGACAAAAAATCTGAAAAGACTAATGGGGTTTGTTTTGTGAGGAAGAGAGACAAGTGGGGACTATACTACAATGTTCTTCTTCTTTTCTTTCTTTCTCTTTTTTCTTACTGTTTTTTCTTAGATGACTATGAGAGTTAAATTCTTTACATTGCAAAGTCAATATATAGGTTTTTATGTCGACAACATACAATATGCAATAAACTAACTTCGAATTTAGACTGTAACCGTCTCACAACTCTAACATATATAATCCACCAGACTATAAATTCTGATGGAATATATTTTTTTTTTTTTTTATTTTTTATTTGTGTAATATTATGTTACAANTATATTTAAATAATTGTGTCATCGTCCCTAAACTTTATTTGATCAATAGTGTTTTCAAAAAATTTAGTCTAATGATTTATCTTTAAAATAGTTTCACCCTGTAAATACTCGTTTTAAACGCTCTACAATGTAAGTTGTTGAAACAAATCTGTAAAACTTTTAAACTGTAAAACATTTTCTTGTAAAACTCAAAACACATAAATATGAGACTTTTGAATT
>OVAF01000270.1:0-51075 GCA_900406245.1 Odontarrhena argentea | reverse complement strand
AATTTAATTATAATCACACAAAAAGAAATGCTATTATAAAATAAATTTATTGTAGTCAAAAATATTGTTAGAACTTCGATGGAATGGAACGATTAAAATCCTACAAATATTTTGTTGGAAAATGTCATCGGATGTTCGATGGAACAACNGGAAAATGTCATCGGATGTTCGATGGAACAACCCAACGAGTTTCCTATAAATCTTTTGTTGGGAAATGTGGTTGGAAATTTGGTTGGAAATTTGAGGGTAGTTACCTACAAAATTTAGACAAAAGATACGTCACTAATTTCCAACAAATATCCAACAAATAAATTTCGTCGGAAACGATTCTCACGACATACAAACAAAAGTACGTTTCCAACCATCAAATTCCAACGAAATAATGTTTGTGTGAAACACGTGGGAAATCGTGTTTTCCAACAAAATATCAATGAATATATCCGTTGGAATGAGGCCAATTTCTTGTAGTGAGGCATATGGGAACACATAACTATAGTGAGACACATGACAAATTTTTCCAACTTGTTACAAAGGACGCATATAGTACAGCCAAAATTACATAGAAAAGTATCGAAAATGGTTCCCTCGACAGAGAGAAGATGAGACGACTGCAAATCATGAACCATTAGCTAGTTCATGTACGCATCTTCATAGTTTGTTATAGTGCTTGTAGGAATTGGCTATTTTCCCTTTTAGTTTCAACTACTACAATATATGGATAGTACAAGCAAAAAGCCAATCAACATATTAAAGAGTGGTGTCTTCAAAGACCCATTATGGAAATCATCGGTCCTCATCTAAATTAAATGATCTAGAGAACGTGATGAGTGTTATGGGAGAGAACTTAGTGGGGAGACTTTGAGGATCTTTTGATTTTGACGTTTAGATTGAGTTCTAAAAGAGAGTTCAAGAAGACTCTCACGTGGCATTGTATACAGTCCTATTCAATTTCAAATTGAATACTCAATCTATATTTTTCCTCTTATAGATTGAGCATTCCATAGTGGGGAGCTATAAAAATGGTGGGGGAGGCGAAGCATGCACAGAAACATCAACACTGTACTCTCTTAGCTTTTTAACATGAAGGATTCGAAAGTGCTTAGGAAAATGGAATCTACCCAAATCAATTATGAGATAATGACACTAATTATTAAGTCATATATATATTTGAGTGAAAAATCTTTGCAATAATGAGACATGACAACAAAAGACTATTTGGAACTTTCTTGATTGAATTAGTAATACGTTACGTTAAAAAACTTTTTGTATTATCAATCAGTTTGTCTAATATCAACCAAATGTGTAAAAATATCCTGAAACGTAATAGTTAATTTGTGCCTTTAAACGAAATAAGCTATTTATACAAAATATTCATACTTAAATTAATAACAAAGGCACAAGTGACTTGGCCCAAGTGGCAAGAGGTAAGTCCGTTGAAGCAAGAATCACCAGTGCACCCGGGATCGAGCCCCGCTCCCTACACACTTTGCAATATGCAGGACATGGCTATTTGGTCAGCCAGTTGTGGCCCAATCGAAATTAAAGGGTGGTGAAAAAAAAAAAAAAAAAAAAAAAAATTAATAACAAAGAAAGAGTTCAACGAATACAAAAATGCCATTTGGATCGATTTTGTGGACCTAATTTTCACAAAATATATGGCTAATGGACCACCACCTCAAACCCGCCCAAAAAACTTCCATCGCCTATAAAGTATTTACATCTTCCAACTACTTTCCTCAGCAAAACTCATACCGACAATTTCAGTAATGGCTAATATTATAGTTTGGTGTAACATTGTAATTTGCTTCTTGGTCTCTTTGCTTCTTGCTAACTATACTGTTGAGGCCTCGCGCCTCGTTCCAAAGGAAATCAAGAATCAACCTTACCGGACTGGGTATCATTTTCAGCCTGCCAAAAATTGGATGAACGGTATTATAATATACTTTGTGCACATTTTTATTATTTTACTCTATACTTTGTGTACATTATTTGATCTTTTCACTTCTTTTTTGTGTTTTATGTTGGGGTTTCATTTAACGCTACAAGATCCTAATGGTTAGTTACATCATTTTTTCCCTCAAACTTATTTTTATGGTTAATTACGTAGATGGCCAAATTTCGGCTAAAAATGTGAAAAGAATAAATAAGTAGTGTGGGAATCAATATTATAAATTATGTGTAAAAAAAAAAATTGAAAATGGAAAAACAAATATGAAATACACCGAGCAATTTACAAATAAAAAAGATGGTACTTTAAAAAAAAAATGGTCATATAGATCAAGATTTGTCATTTGGTATCCTATTATCTTATTTTTTGAAACATCACTCATGATATATTATTTCTTGCTTTGCAAGTTTATCCACTAGTTTATCCAGATCTTAAAAATTACTTCAAAACCAAACATCTCTAATGTAATTCAAAACTCCAAAATTCTGAACCCTTTGATTAATGTTTTGTGTAAAAAAATTTGTCTATGAAATTGAACAGGGCCTATGGTATACAAAGGAATCTACCATCTCTTCTACCAATGGTACCCAAACGGCGCCATAATGAAAGTCAACGAAATCGTGTGGGGTCACGCCACGTCACCAGACCTCATAAACTGGACCCCACATCGCCCCGCGATCAAACCATCTCGACCGTCCGATATGTTAGGATGCTGGTCCGGCTCCGTCACGATCCTCCCCAATGGCAATCCCGTAATTCTCTACACCGGCAACAACCGTGACAACCACCAAGTCCAAAACCTCGCCAAACCCAAAAACCTAACCGACCCTTACCTCCGTCACTGGACCAAATCTCCGGCGAATCCTCTCGTCACACCAAACGCAACCAACCACATAAACTCCACCGCCTTTCGCGATCCAACCACCGCGTGGCTCGGCCGTGACGGACGGTGGCGAATCATCACGGGAAGCGTAGAAAATCGCCGTGGGTTAGCGATTCTTCACACCAGCCGAGATTTCATCAACTGGAAACAAGCGACGAAGCCATTTCACTACAACGACGGCTCCGGGATGTGGGAGTGTCCTGATTTTTTCCCGGTGGCGAGATCTGATTCCGAAGGTCTCGATACGTCGTCGTATAGTGGGGAGGCTAAGCACGTGCTTAAAATAAGTTTATCGGATACGTTTCTTGATTATTATACCATTGGGACGTACGATCGGGTTAGAGATTTGTATTTACCGGACGATGGTTTTGTTATGGACCGGACCGCTCCGAGGTATGATTATGGGAAGTTCTATGCGTCCAAAAGTTTTTATGATTCGGTTAACAGACGGAGGATTTTGTGGGGTTGGGTTAATGAGTCGTCTCCGGAGAAGGATAATATCGAGAAAGGTTGGGCCGGTTTACAGGTAAACCAATCTGAGATTACTTATATGATTAATCACAATTTACGTGTTATAATTACGATCTTAACCGATTGATTGGGTTAAATTAGGCGATTCCAAGGAAAGTATGGCTTGCTGAATCAGGAAGGAGATTGGTACAATGGCCGGTTAAGGAAGTAGAGAGGTTACGTACGACACAAGTCAAGTTGAAAAACAAAGTTTTGGAGGGAAAAGGATCGGTTATGGAGGTTCATGGGGTCACAGCTTCACAAGCAGATGTGGAGGTTTTGTTTAAAGTGAGTGGTTTGGAAAATGCAGATGTGACTGAACCGGGTTGGACCGACCCGCAATTGATTTGCAGTCAGAAGAAGGCGTCATCCGGTTTAGGTCCATTTGGTTTAATGGTTATGGCCTCCAAGAACTTGGAAGAGTACACATCGGTGTATTTCAGAATCTTTAAAGCTCGCGGGACTAAGAACAAGCACGTAGTGTTAATGTGTAGTGACCAAAGCAAATCGAGTTTAGAGAAAGGGATTGATAAAACAACATATGGTGCTTTTGTGGATCTTTCTCCTGATCAACCAATTTCTCTCAGAACCTTGGTAAGTTTTAAGTTTTATCCATAATGACAAGAGCTTGAACAAAAGTGAAGAGTAGGTTGACCTATTTTTTTACTAATGGGTTTGTTATTTTTTTGGTTTGTTATAGATTGATAATTCAATAGTGGAGAGCTTTGGTGGGAAAGGGAAAGCATGCATTACCTCAAGAGTCTATCCAAAGTTGGCAATAGGAGAAAAAACACATCTATTTGCTTTTAACAATGGATCGCAAAATGTTGAAGTTTTAAGTCTAAGTGCTTGGAGCATGAAGTCTTCTCTCTAAAAATCAGTTCTTTAGATATATATGTGTTGAGAGAGATTCTTGAAACTCTTAAGAGTGTCTGTAATAAATAAATAAACATATATACTAAAGAATATGAAGAAGCTCCTCTTTCAAATTCTGTTTGAGACAAACCTTTTAACACTGGATCTCAAAATGTTAATGTTATAAGCTTAAGTGCTTGAGCGTGAAGTCTTCTCTCTAAAATCAGTTCTCAAAAACAACAACAAATACAAGAGTATGGAGCTCCTCTTTCCAATTTGTAAGCTCTGTTTGAAGCAAACAGATGTAATCAGTTATCATCATCATCATATTCGTCTTCTTCATCAACAAGAGCCTCTCCAGTAAACCATGAAACTGCATGAGGGATCAGTTTGTCTCGGATTGTGACACTGTTAGAACCACAAAAACACCAAACCTTAAGAATATTACTCAACATGAAATTTGTCAATGTCACAAAATGTAATTCAGTAAAGCTTACGCGATGTTATAGTCGTGATCCATAAGGCTTCCAAGTTCTCTATCCTGGAAATATTGTCACATGAAATAACTACCTGACGAACGAATGAGCATGTAAAATCAAAAGAGAAAGAAGGTAGTCTAACCAAGGTTGTAACAAAATTATCAACGTCAGGCATATCAGGCGGCTTAAAGAAGTTGAAGAAACTCTCGCAGGTTTCGGTTTTGGACATGGGAATCTTGTTCACCTTCTTTGATCCTTTCTTTGCCTTCTTCTTCGAAACAACATTATGTGTATTCAAACATTTACCTGGACACCATTCTATATCCGTTCTATACATCACAAAACAAGAAAGAGGCTAAGTTACAGATAACGTAAATGCAAAAACTAAGTCCATCTGAGGATGTTTAATTACCCAATCACTTTCTCAAGAACAACGCCATCTACATCTTCATCGGCCACATGGTAAGTTTTAGACAGAACCGAGTTCTTAAAGTAAGGATTAGGGTCAAAGAGAAACTTCATCTTGAAATTTGAATCGTTTTCAAGTCTGCAACATCTAATGTCTTTGAGATATCTCAATGCTCCTTCATCTCTCTCCGTTATCTACATAAACCAACTCTTTTTACAATGTGTTTTCATGCCAATGAACACACAATTTTCAAAGAAGATATTGAATCATGAACCTCGTTTGCAAGCAATTCGTTGGTTTTCATCGCAATCACCCAGAAATTAGGCACTCCTTTCTCTTTCTCTGTCTCAGCTTCAACCACACCATTCACAATTTCATACCTCTGCGTAAATTCTCAATATATTTCAGGGATAAAACAAATCTATAGTCCTAATCCAAATAACTTAAGACAATAAGTTTAAAAGTTTTACCTTATCAAAAAGCGTCTTGCAGAAATCATCATATCTCGCCTTCAATGCAGCTTTTTCTTCGCGAAACTTCTCTTCGAGTTCATTGTGTTTAACCTGAAAATTTACACAACAAATACATATATAAACGAATATATATATATGGAAATCTCTCTAATAGTTTTCAATGAAGTGACGATTTGACATTACCTGAATTTCCTTGAGAAACAGAACGCGTTTGGTAACTTGAGGTGAGAGTTGCTTCACATCAAAGGTTCGCTTCATGGTTATGTTCTGTAAGATAATAACACCCAAACAAGATCATGAACAGAGGAAATAGAGATAATACTAGTGTGTGAATTCATTAACGATTTGAAGTAACTTGCCTTAAGCTCCTCAAGAAGAGCAAGATCCTCTCCGTCAACGTCTGCAAACCAAAATATTAAGCATTTAACCCTAGTTCTTGTTGATTCCAGAGCAAGAAAGTAAAAACAGGGGAGTTACTTGAGACAGAAGTATACAAGGGAGGGTAGGGTTTTGTCAGATTGTCCGAAAGATTCGATAGCGAAAATACATAAACGAGAAATGTTTCTGGAAATTTACCTGAGGTGGGTGTAGAAGGAAGATCAGAGGAATCATCACTGTTATCATTGGCTTTGTTGTTTTCTTTGTTGCTCATGTTTTCAATTTCTGTATTTGGAAAGGTTTCTTATTTCGTTTAAAAATGAGAATTTTCCAGGGGAAAGAAAAACCACAAGAAAGCCAGAAAATGAGGATGTTGGAGAAATGAAGGAGAGGAGAATACTTAGCGGTTTTTTCTTTTTTTAATTTATTTATTCATACGTGCGAGTTGAAGAATGTGTATCCTTCGTGGGGTCCCATGAACTACCAAATGTAACAGCAAGGGGAACGACACCGTTTAGAGCAATCAAAAGATTCATGTAGACAGAATTTTACATATACATATAAACAAAAACTTATTTAATAAAAAGACCAACAATGTCACACAACATCATACAAAGTGAACAAAACATTGTAGTCCTACAAACAAAAAGATTAGCTTTGCTTACGTTTCAGGTTTAGTCAGGAGATTGTTGCTATCAATCCTCATCTTCATCGTCATCAGAAAGTTCCTCTTCTTCGTCTTCATCTATATTTAGTCCGTTGTCTTCTTCATCACTAACAATGAAACCTCCCAATGTTTCTTCATCCTCCTCCTCATCATCATCATCTTCTTCGTCATCTACCCTGCCGTGCTGTTTAGTTTGAGTTTGACGACTACTACTACTCACATTTGTTTCTTTCTTACTTTTCTTAGATCTAGTCGAGTAACTCGGACTCTTCACTCCTTTCGTTTTCACAATCACCTCTTTATCTTCCTCGCTCTCAACACTCCAATCATCATCCTCGTTCCCTTTCTTCCTTCCTCTCTTCTTGCCTAATCCCTTCCTTCCCTTCTTATCTCCATCATCATCATCATCGCTATTTCCATTCCCATTCGTAAAATCTTCCAAAAACCATTCCCATTGCTTCACGTCACGCATCCTACTCTCCGGGTACTGATCAAACTCTTTCCCAATCACAAGAAATCCAAACTCTGTAACACCACACACTACAACATCAAACTCATTCTTAAAACAAAAGCAAGATTCTACACATTGTAAAACATAGACAACACAGACACTACAATGTCGTTATGACATATAGCTTCCACTATGCAGGCAACACAAACCAGAACGGAATCAAGCTCAAATCAGAAACATAAAGATTAAATTTTAATGATGTAATGTGCAAAATTGATTACCTTTAACAGGATCAACATTAGAGAAATCGATACTATCCAATCCACTGTCACCATTTGACACTCTCTCCTCCATAATTTCATCACGTCTTCTCTTCAAATCAAACCAAATTGGGTGCTGACCCGATACACAGAACCGATCCCCGACAGCGATCTCTCCCGTTTCAGATTTCCGGAAAGTCCGAATCTTTTCTCCCGTCCGTATCCAAACCGGATTCTTCCCGAGAACCTCGAAGATAGCTCTATCGGCAAATTCGGTATCGCCGGCGAAAGGTTTTAACTCGAGCGAAACGTGGCGGCGTGAGATTGTTAGGTCGTCGGTTTCTAATCCTTCTCCTCTTCCGAACACAGACTTGACTTCAGGGTTTAGAGAGAGCTTCGTGCCGTCTTCTCCTTCGATTTCCATGGTGGTTTCTTCNTTTTTTTTTTTTTTTTTTCTCCTTCAGAGCGGCGTTTTTCATTTGCCGGCGGCATCAATACGCATCGTTTCATCATTATATATTTTTTTTTTTTTTGTAACGATGAAAAATACCCATCCTTTCATCATTATATTTTCATTGATTGTGTTTTTGATGGATGAAACAGAAATATAATGTTTCACCGGTGACACAATGGTGAAAAAAAAACAGAAGTGACCAAAAAATAAAATTACACAATCAAATTAACCAAAATAGAATATATACCCTCGCTATCCAGAACATTAAGTATTTTCAAATATATTCGACCAAAAAAAAATTACTTTCATATATATATTTCTTCTAAATAGAATTATACTATTTCTCGATTAATTCAAATCTTTTTTTTCCATATTTAACTAAAAATAAAAACGGTTAATTTGTTACTTTCAAGCAATTCAGTTGTTAAAGAGTGAAATTAAATTCTAAATGAGCTAACTTTTTTTTTTTTTTTTCTATTGGTTGGTCTTTGTCACCCTTATTACACAGATAAATAGATAAAGATTCAACAGATGTATAGAAGAAACATGAAATAATGTAAGAACATAATACATATTATATACAAAAAAAAAAATTCATTTAATTATATTAATCAGTTTGAAATATATTTAGTTATTAACTAAAAAAATCTAATTTGGTTAGTATCGAACTAATTTTACACGAGATTTTGAAGATACCTAAATGGAATCTCGGTACTTTACATCAAAATACAAAAACTCAAAACTTAAAACCGAATAGAATTTAATTCAAAAATCCAAATTTCATTCTAATCTTTAATACATATATATATATATATATATGATCTTTTCTTCTTCCCTATTTTCCCTATCTTAATCATCAACTATTTTTTTTGGCACGTAATTCAATCAACTAACTTTACTTAAGAATTGATTCATAAGAAATAATCTAAAACTTTAAGTAGTTTCTTGAAATTGAAGCTATATAAATATAATTACTAAATCTTCCAACCATGTCTCTTTGCTTTGGTATGAAGTTTTTTCTGGTTCTCAAAAGCAATAACACTTTTTTTGTCACATTAAATTTGGGTTTAAGAGACAAAATCTAAATCTGGTCTTAATATGAATATTTTCTCTTACATTTATTCTTGTAAGATTTTATTCTTAAATTCCCCAATTTTATTTGATTTTTCCAACATAGTAATAAAAGTAATTAAATATCTCTAATATCAAATCTGATTTCTCTTGACTGAATGAGAAAAAAAAAACATTTGTTACACTTTATCATTAGTAAGCAATCACAAACCTCGAAAACGACATCGTATTCGTAAATGCATTTCTTATTTGAGTTATTTCGTTAAATTAAAACTCAGTCTCAATTGTCTCATTTTATTGCTCCGGCAACTTCATCAATCCGAAGAAGGAAGATTACACAGAGAGAAGATGAAGAAGACGAAAGGAAGTAGCTTTCTTCTCTACGCCACTCTCTTCCTCTCTTTCCTCTCCGTCTCTCAAGCCTTTTATCTCCCCGGAGTCGCTCCTCGCGATTTCCAGAAGGTGAAAACTCTTTTGGTCTTTTCTCCGATCTCGCGTTTTTGAATCGTATAGATCGATCTAGTGCTTCTGGGTCTTTTTGTCTTGTGATTTCATCTATATCTGCTTCAAAATTTTTGTCTTTATTTGGCCACCGTTTCGTGTTGCTTAGCTTACTATTGAGTGGGTCAATGAGATTTTTATTCCTAAAAAATCGGTTAATTTCATTTCGAATTTGCATCTTTGAATCGGCAGATCCGCTTTGAATAGGCTGTGGTTCTTATATCTCTTTGGTTTGTTTAGTAATTTGGTTTTTTTCAGCTCTTGATTTGTTGTTGTTGTTTTTGCTTAGGGTGATCCACTTTATGTCAAAGTGAACAAATTGTCTTCTACAAAGACGCAGCTTCCTTATGACTACTACTTCTTGAATTACTGTAAGCCTCCTAAGATCTTGAACAATGCTGAGAATTTAGGGGAGGTTCTCCGAGGAGACCGAATCGAGAATTCTGTTTATACTGTAAGCAAAGCAATATCCGATTCTTCTCTCTGTATATTGATTTTCTTCATGCATTAGCCTCTTCAGTATGAGAAGTTGACTTAATTTTATCAAATGTAATGTTCAGTTTCAAATGCTGGAGGATCAGCCTTGTAAGGTTGGTTGCCGTGTTAAGCTTGATGCTGAGTCCACAAAGAACTTCAAGGAAAAGATTGATGATGAATACAGGGCTAATATGTAAGTAGTAGATATATTCTCTTTGTATCTGGTTTATCCTGGATGTCTTTTTACTTATATCACCCGAGTTTCTGTGCAGGATTCTTGATAATCTTCCTGTAGCCGTACTTAGACAAAGGAGAGATGGAAGTCAGTCAACTACTTATGAACACGGTTTCCGTGTTGGCTTCAAAGGTAGTTATGAAGGGGTATGTTTCTAGACTCTGTTGCTGTAGTCTTGCATTATTTTTTCTTTTTCTTATACTAACTAATAGTTGTGTGGATTTTGTAGAGCAAAGAGGAAAAATACTTTATACATAATCACTTGAGCTTTCGAGTTATGTACCACCGAGATCTAGAGTCTGATTCTGCTCGAATTGTGGGATTTGAAGTTACCCCTAATAGGTATTGCCTACTGGTTATTACTTCCTTTAGTTAGTTGGATTTGAAGTTACCCCTAGTATTTATCTATCTTGTTTGGCATATGGAGATATGCTTCTCAATTTGTATCTTAGCTATCAGTTAATTATGTATTGGACAGTATCTTGCACGAGTACAAAGAGTGGGATGAAAAGAATCCCCAGCTAACTACGTGTAACAAGGACACAAAAAATCTTATTCAAAGCAACACTGTCCCTCAAGAAGTTGAGCAAGGAAAGGAAATTGTCTTTACATATGATGTCTCGTTTAAGGTAAAGAATTTTACATTAAGACTTCTTTTACTTTTGGCTTGCTAAACATTTTTCGAAATTTGATATTCCAGGAGAGTGAAATCAAATGGGCTTCTCGATGGGACACATACCTTCTCATGAACGATGATCAAATCCATTGGTTTTCCATCATAAATTCGCTTATGATTGTCCTTTTCCTCTCTGGTATGGTAGCCATGATCATGATGAGAACTCTTTACAAGGATATCTCAAACTACAATCAGCTCGAGACCCAAGATGAAGCTCAGGAAGAGACTGGATGGAAACTTGTGCATGGAGATGTCTTCAGGCCACCATTGAACTCTGGATTATTGTGCGTTTATGTTGGTACAGGTGTTCAGATCTTCGGAATGTCGCTTGTTACAATGATGTTTGCATTGTTGGGGTTCTTATCTCCATCCAACAGAGGAGGGCTTATGACTGCCATGGTTCTCTTGTGGGTTTTCATGGGCATTTTCGCTGGTTACTCCTCGTCTCGCCTTCACAAAATGTTCAAAGGAAATAAGTGGAAGAGAATGACTTTGAAGACTGCATTCATGTTTCCCGGTATCCTATCTGCGATATTCTTTGTTCTGAATGCCCTCATATGGGGAGAGCAGTCATCTGGAGCTATACCCTTTGGTACAATGTTTGCTCTCTTCTGCCTTTGGTTTGGCATCTCAGTCCCACTAGTCTTTGTCGGTAGTTATCTGGGATACAAGAAGCCAGCCATCGAAGACCCAGTCAAGACAAATAAGATCCCGAGGCAAGTACCAGAGCAGCCATGGTACATGAAACCAGTGTTCTCCATACTAATTGGAGGCATCCTCCCATTTGGGGCAGTCTTCATCGAGCTCTTCTTCATCCTGACATCCATATGGCTGAACCAGTTCTACTACATCTTCGGGTTCCTCTTCATAGTGTTCTTGATCCTGATCGTCACCTGCGCAGAAATCACTGTGGTGCTGTGCTACTTCCAGCTTTGTAGCGAGGACTACAACTGGTGGTGGAGAGCGTACTTAACTGCAGGCTCATCCGCATTCTACCTTTTCCTCTACTCAATCTTCTACTTCTTCACGAAGCTGGAGATCACAAAGCTAGTCTCAGGAATGCTCTACTTTGGGTATATGATCATCATCTCTTACGCGTTCTTTGTCCTAACTGGCACAATTGGTTTCTATGCTTGCTTCTGGTTTGTAAGGAAAATCTACTCTTCAGTGAAGATTGACTAGAACCCAAGACAGGAGAAACCAAACTGATAAAGATGCCAACTTTTGAGCTTTGAGGTTTTTGTATGTTTGGTTTATTGTACCATTCGTAGCTGTAATAGAGTAAAAGAATCAAATCAACTTTTATTTGTACCGTTTTTCCTCAAAACCTGCATTTCCACAGATGTTGGTTGAATCAAATATTACATCCCTTGTTAAGATGTTCACCAGTAATCTCCACAGGAACATATTCCTCCGACAATCTGATGAAACCGGTTTTTATCTCTCAAGGACACTTCTCTTTCAAAAACTTTCGAGAAGATCTTGGCGAAGTTATGACAATCAATGCATATACGTAGATTCTTAAAAACTCGAATTGGAATTCCATCACCAGTAGCAATCAACCCAAAAGTCAAGGCTAGTTTCTCACTGTGGCCAAGTAGCATCTTCTCCTTCTGCTCTTCATCCACATCATATAGCACACAGCTAAGATCAGGAACATAACCCGCTTGCTTCATTTTAATCAATATATCTTTTAATTTAGCTAACACCTCTTCCCTTCTTGGATGAGTACGATCATTTGCGTGGAAATAATGCACGGTTTGATCGTGCTGAATCCAGCTTCTTCCGGGTTCTTTTGTAACAGCTTTCTGCATCATCAATGCTCTTAAATGGTTCACATCTTGCCATCTTCCTGCAGAAGCATACAAGTTAGAGAGAACGACATAGTTACCTGCATTCTCTGGTTCAATCTCAATGAGCCTACGACCTACAGATTGCCCTATATCTACGGCTGAGTGAACCCTACAAGCTCCTAAAAGTGAACCCAAGACACCAGCAGTTGGTTCTGACGGCATTCTTTTGGTGAATTTAAATGCCTCATCGATCCTGCCAGCACGGCCAAGCATATCAACGATACAGCCATAGTGCTCTGTGTCAGGCTTAATCCCGTAATCTCCGGCTATCAAACCATCAAATATACTTAGCCCTGTTTCTTCCATTCTTCCATGGCTACAACCAGACAGAACGGCCAAAAGAGTAACTGAATCAGGCTTTACTCTCATCTCATCCCTCATTAGTTTGAAAAGATCGAGAACTTCATTTCCAAGACCATGTTTACTATACCCCACAAGCATCGCATTCCATGAAATCGTTGTTCTCTCAAGCATGTTATCAAAAACCCTTCGAGCGTAAGAAAGATTCCCACATTTTGAGTACATATCAATCAGAGAATTCTGAAGGACAGCGTAGTCAGGAAGTTCTCGTCTTAAAACATGGCAATGCGCTTGCTTGCCATGATTCAACAAAGCAAGTCCAGATAATGCCGTTAATACACTCGCGTAAGTAACATAATTCGGACTCATCCCTTCACTCTGCAGTCTCTGAAACATCTCCAACGCGTCTTCATCAAGACCTAACTGAGCATAACCAGCAATAATAGCAGTACATGAGACAACATCTCTCTCAGGCAAACACTCGAAAACCTCACGAGCTTCTTCAATTTCACCAGCTTTAGCATACATATCAAGCAGAGAGCTCCCAACAAAAATGTGAGAATCATAACTCCACTTGATAACAAGTCCATGGATTTGCTTCCCAAGTCCTAACCCAGAAGAAGCCCGAATGCAAGACGTAAGAACAGAGGCGAAAGTGAACTCATTAGGTTCCCCACCTGATCTCATCATCTCTGCAAAAACAGCAAGAGCCTCAGAAGAATGCCCAGTTTGAGAATAACGCGAAATCATAGCGGTCCACGAAACCACATTCTTCTCAGGCATTTCATCGAGCACTTTCCGAGCATCTTCCAAACAATCGCATTTTCCGTAGAAGATGAGGAGACGAGTTCTAAGGTAAGTTGCAGGGAGATAATGGGTTTTGATCATGTGGGCATGGACCCTTTGACCTTCTCTAAGAGCCCTTTTCTCCAAACACGTATTCAACAACGTATTGTAACCATGGAACCCCATCTCGGGACCTAAAAGAACCATTTCTAGTAAAGCTTCTTGAAGACGACCGTTGGAGCATAGTTGAGTGATTGGTAAGAAAGATTGGTGACCAGAGTTGGGAAATGACGAGAAAGATCGATGAAATAGTTTCATTAAGTTAAACATTTGAACAAGTGATGATTGTTGTATTAGAAGAAAGTGAATCATGTGATATGTTCTCTATTTTTCTGTTTGCAAATCATTACATATCCAAGATGAAATAATAACTAAAAACTTTGGAAAGAACCAAATAGCACAAAAGTGTTGGTAAAGAGAAACTCAGATGAGGTTCCTGAACATTTAGCCTATTTCCAAACAGGATAGTAGTATCGTCTTTTCTTCCACATCGCTGGTTCTTCACACTCCAAAGAGCAAAAGTAAAGTTTATCACTTGAGGTGCCATTGTTGTAGTTTTACCCTCGTAACATTCCACCAGTAGCATTCATAGTAGATGTAACCGTTGCAACGGGAGCCACATCCATAGCACAACTGTTGTGTGTTAACAACGTTGCGTATAACTTTCACCATTCCATTTATCTGACGGAATACGGAACCAGGTTGCATAAAGTAAGAGGATCCAAATATGCATTCAAGGTGGAGAGTGGTGCAACATTCACGGGTAAGGATGAGAGGATGCTTTTCAAACTTATAGTGTATTTGATCTGGAATGGTACTACATTGGTAACACAGAGCAAATTCGCATACCGTACACTGTAGGATGTTGCAACGTTTACATATATAGGATCTCATCTTTTGCTGCTGTAGGATGTTGAGATGTATATGGAATGTTCATGACTTTTGTGGGGGAAACACTCTGGGACTGAAATGCATCCAACATCTAGCACAAAACATGGGCGGCAGATACTTGAAACCAGTGGATGCTCGGTAACAAGCTGAACAAGACAGGTCTCCCCAATTTTCTAGGGGAGAAGGATCTAGGATAAGAGTGTGATTGTGCAATGCATGATCCAGTTTTCGAGAAAGACTAGCACCTGCCTCGTGGAGAGAGTAATCACATTCCTCGCAGTGATATAATTGCTGAGCTAGGTATTCAAGGATTGGAAATGTGCACGCTAGACAATGCTTTTCTCTGTCTCGATCACCATCGTGCTTCTTGAGCTTCGAAGGATGTTTGTGACCAAAATGCTCTATCAAGCCATTGCCTAGCTTCTTGAAAGGTGGAATATCTTCAAAATAGTATGAACTAACGTCCCATCTTTTTGTGTAAACATTCCAATGAGCAAAAAGGAAATGTATCAACATACTGATTGTTGTACAACCGCCTTACATTAAACACGCCTTGGTAGTAGATGTAACCCGCGCAACGCTGGTCACATCCATGACAGAATTGTCGAGTGTTACTACTGTTTCGAACAACTGTCACTTTTCCGTAACATTGAGTGAATTTGGAACCCAGTTTCATGAAATAAGAGGATCCAAATATGCATTGAAGGTGAACCGTGATGCAACATTTGTTACATGTGTAGAACCATTCTCTTGGATCTAACTGTTTCTCACACACCTCACACCAATACACTCCATCCGGATCCGCCGGGCTTTCTGTGCAGGAAAGGATTAGGAGATGCTTGTCGAACTTGTAGTGTATTTCAGTTGGAATGGTTCCACATGTGTAGCACATGGTAAATTCGCATTCCGTACACTGTAGATGAGACTTCCCACATCTTTTCTTGCAAACTTTACACAAGATCTCATCTCTGCTGTTGTGGGATGTAGAGAGGAAAATAGGATGTTCGTGACTTTTGTGGGTGAAATACTCCGGAACTGAAAGGCATTTAACATTTAGCCGAAATCCTAAACAACCTTGTTTGGAACACGTGTACCTGAAACCAGTGCATTGTCGAGAACAAGCTGAACAAGGATACTTGGAACTATGCATTTCGAAGGGTGGAGGATTTAGGGTGAGAGTGTGCTTGTGCAGTGCATGATCCAATTTCCGGGAAAGACCAGCACACTCCTCATGGAGAGAGAAATTGCATTCCTCGCAGTGATAGTATTGGTGAGCTACGATTGGAAATATGCACACTTCACACTGCTTTTCTGTGTCTCCATCACCATCGAGCTTCTTAAGCTTCAAAGTATGATAGTGACTGAAATGTTGTATCAAACCATCGCCTACAACTCTGAAAGGTGCCAGGCCTTCAGTTTCATCTTCTTCTTCTTCTGATTCCCACTCAAGTTCCTTACCATCCCAAACATTGGCATGTGTCGCACATTTGGAATGAGCTACATAAGAGCAACCTTCATGATTGCAAGTATATTGTCCGTACTTGATATCAACCTTTTGGTAGCAAATCCGACATAACGAATTCACAGGCAAACCGTAAGGAACATAGGAGAGACGGTGTTTGTGACGCGTGATCTTTATGACCCGAGGTAAGTCAAGGCAACTCCGATGAGCCATGTAATTACACTGGAAGCACGTATAACTCGGTTCCCAAGGCTCAACCAAGCCACAAGCATCACACGGAACGGATAAGGGTCGAGGTAACAAGAGGAGCGGGTGGTGATGGCTTTCGGGGTTTGTAAGAGTTAGAGGCGGACGAGTCCACGCACAAGAGAGATCCAAACAAAAGCCACAAATCAAACAACGGTAAAACCACTCATCACCTTGGAAATCTTTTCCACACCAGTTACATATATCGAATACGATATCGGATTTGGGCGGAATGATATCAAGAAATACAGAGTTGTTCTCTGGAGGAGATGTGGGGCTACAATAGAAGGATTGGTAAGGGTTGGGGATGATGAGATTGGACGTGACTCCGGTCTCAGGATCTCGATGGAAGAGAATGAGAGGGTGTTGAAGGTGATAAGGATGTGTTATCCTCCTCGGATATTCGTGGCACCCATGGTGAATCTCCACACGGCATGTGTTGCAACGGTATTCCCCGGCATCGGCTTCCGGACAAACGTATGTATCGCCGCAGGTAAAGCACTGAAAAGACGACGGGTCCTTTTTTGGTCGGGAAGACAGTTTATGAGGAGGGTGAGCTGGATGAGACACAAGGCATCTCGGTCCAAACTTGTTATCCATTTTCTTTTACTGGTTTGCCTGTGATTTATCTTCTGCAACTCTTTAATTAGTCTTAGCAAGTATTTATGCTCTTCTTCATTTTATCATCTCATCCTGTGAAATGGAAAGATAAATAAATGTTTGAAAATTAAACAAGCGTGCTCCATATCTCCATGCAAACAATGACCAACTTTTCTTTTTCGTTTTCTATTGGTCGGGCCACCACCAAGTTTTACTTTAAACTACTAAATGAATGGCTTTATCTTTATAAATTCGTCGCTGCAACTTGTACTAATAATTTCATAAAAAATTCGCTAAGCGATGAAATTTAAATTGCTAAGTAGGGTCCTCCTTATATAATTAAAATTTAACTGAATGTGGATAACAGCTGTGACCAAGAAAGAACCTAAAATAAAATTATTACTTAATTAAAAAGGCAGTACTAGGTTATATCATTAGACAAACGAGTTAAGCATGGCATCTACATCTACTTTACACTAAAATGAAATTTGTATGTATTGAAATCTTGACTGTTACTGTATTATGTGTTATTGTTAACAAACAGCAACGCCAAAAAAGACTAGTCACGGAAAACAGAACCATTTGTTTACTTGATAACTCGAGGACAAGTTATGTCTTTGCAACCCAAACTATATGATTACCGAGACCACCGAAAGAAAATGCTTCAATAGGCATTAGTTTAGTTTACTTCAAATACTTAAATGTTTCATTCAGAGAAAAAAACATTACAACATAATTTTAGCAATGAGATAATTGCAAAGAGAGTCTCATCTACCCAAGTACCAATGACAAGTTGACAACAAGAATAAACACAGGTTCAAAGCAAAACCCAGAGAATAATCTAATCCCAGTTTTGCTCCTACTAAAGAATCTACACATGGACTCAGATTCTCCAGTCTCAATGTGCTTCTTCTTCTTCTTCTTCTTCTTCTTCTTTTTGGGTTACAGTAAGCAAACCCAATTCCAAGCTTATTTACATATAAATCACAACTCTGCAAATTGTTGAACGGTGTGTTGTGTCCCTTTGTACAACTTCCACCGCGGTAATATAGCCAGAACATACTAATACCATCAGAAACCTGTAAGAATGCGTAACTAAACCACCTTTACAGTTTTGACTGCTGTTGCGTCTGGTTTTGTTTTAAGCACAAACGGCTTCCACCGCGAGTTTCTTCATCACATTTGGGCATGGATCTCCACCAAACATTTCAGGAGCTACAGTTACAGAACACCAATTCTGCCCAACACAAAGCTGCAAGAGAGAAAATCGCAGATTTAAGAACATGTTTTGATGTTCAAAACACAAGAAAAACAAAGCAATATTCATGTTTTGGGGAAACTTACTCTGTTGAAAGCATCATAGGAGTGATGAGCGTGACAGCCTCCTTGACGGTAGCTACCACAAGTACCTTCAGGTGTCCCGAAGCTAGCAAACTTCACGGAGGTCATCTTCTGTCCAGGCCCACATTGCAAATGCACTTTGGGATGTAGCGGTTTATTAACTTTTCCAGAAGCACGCAGTTGGTAATTTACAAGCGTTGATTGCCATTCATAGATATCTGCACAAACAGTGTCCACTTCCCTTCTGACCAATGCGATTCCGTTTGGGTCTCCTCCCCATTCCTCAAAGACAACCAAAAGATTGCCAGTTGATTTCAGCCACGACCGTGGAACATGGTACCTACAAAGCCCAACCACATAACAGTCAGGTAAAAGGCAAAAACTTTATAAACCGCAGCTATGAAGGTATAACAGATTTTTTTACCATCTCTGAGAAGCCTCTCCACAGTTTCTTAAGCACTTGTCCTCGTTGAATGTACCAATGTAAGAACACTCGCTGCAAGAACCAGCTGCTTTATATGCAGGCCAGTGACGCCCCAAGCTCTGCCCATTAATCCATATCTGACCTTTTCCCATGCTTCCCATGTCTACAGCCAATGGCGAATCACCAGCTGGAGCAGAGAACGTTGTCTGGAAACAAACCAATGGAGACATGTTAAACATGGAGTAAACGGTTTAACCAAGATAAACTGCATTTTGGTTCTTGAAAATGGTGATGCTATTTTACCTTATACCAAGTTAGTGGCTGCTTCTGTGCAACATATGCACCTTCTGCCCACTCAACTGATGTGCTCCCACTAAGTGAATGAAGACTCAAAGTCTCTCCTTTGAGACCAACCTAAAAATTTGAAGGAAAAAAATCGGACTATCAGTACACCGACACATGAATATCTTATTGAAATAGTGTTGTGATCTTTGCTTATGTACCTTATAAGTCCATTTCTGCCATGACAGATCTCTGCGTCCCCCATTGATACCATTCAATGAAACTGGACCCAAAATTCCAGCATTCCATGTCTCAAAGTGTGGACCGACATTCTGCATCATATCAGAACACATAGATTAAGAAAGACCATCTCCAGGTAGAACTTTGTGTCTGGCGAAACTTTGATTAGGAAACAATTTGGTGCTAGGGAAATCAAGGACTAACTGGGAGACCGACGGCAATGCTTAGTATCGCAATTTTGTTGAAACCAGCTCTTAGATTCACACCTTGTCGAAATGTTAGCTTAGGAGAGTCTAAACTACCATAAGCAGATCCTGTATGGGGACAGCAAAAACATGTCAAAACGACGCGAACAAATAAGAGCAGGAGATTACTCATTGGTGATGCTTAAAACTAGTAAACAAAGAAATTACCAGATAACTGGCCATTGATGAACACATGCATAGCATGGCCAGCAGACAGAACAGTAAGAGTCGGCAAAACTCCACTCTTCAAAAATCCTTCGTTGGAATCAATTTTAACACTGTAAAAGAAAAAGAAAAGATTCGTGAATAACAATTACAGAATTCTTCCAAATGCATTTGGTGTTGATAAGAGTAAGATCTGCAAGCTATGTGGATACTTACTCAGTCATGTACCACAGGTAATCCGAAGTGTCTCGTGTAGTGTTGATCTGTTCCACTAATCCGACCATAGTGAATGACTCATCTACGTAAGTTGATGGGTCTTCATTGTATGCTTGCCAAGATAGTCCACCATGAACAGGAACACGGACCATTTTCATTCTTGAAGTTTGAGCACCAACCTACAGCCATAACCATCATAGTATTTGTTGGTACTCCGGGAATATCACGAAGAATAATATTAAAACTTTGATCCTTTACACATATAATGATTCTACTTACTCTGGCTGTATTGTAAACTGTGTTTTTGCAGTCCGGGAGAATACTAATAGACCACGGAGGTAGATTGTAGTGATTTTTTCCAAAAGATACTTTAGCGTAAGATTTTTGGTTGTAATTTGCTAAAAATGCAGAACAAGCTCCAGATTTTGATTTGTACACATGAGCCTGCACATTTACAGAATGTACAAAAATTAATCAAGGTGACCACAACAAAAACAATAATAACGAAAATGAAAAAGAGTTTGAGTTAAGACCTCTTGATAGTTTCCAAGGGACATTCTCGTGGGCTCTCCAGATACTAATGCTGGTTCACACAACTTTATAGCTCTATGCAGATCTTTCAAGTGTCCCCACTTAGGTTGCCTTTCAAGGCCTGTTTATAAACAATATACAATCATTACAAAGATGACTACATCTTTACTTATCGGAAATAGAAAGTTAGTGCAAGCTTACCATATTCGTCGAGAGGAGCATCATAATCATAGCTGGTTGCAATAAACGGACCACCGGCAGTCCGACCAAAATTTGTTCCACCATGATACTGAGCACAACAAATGATGAATGAGACTAGGACAAGCTCAAAAAAGGGATTTGATTTAACTTGTGAACATGGTAAGAAAGAGACAGCAACTTTAGCTTTACCATGTAATAATTGATGTAAGATCCACCCTTTTGGATAAACCTTGCAACAGAAAAGGCCATATCTTCAGCTGGACGATAAGGCACCGGGCCTCCAAACTTTGTAAACCTGTCAAAACATCGAAAAAAACAGACTGAGATTACCGATAAGCAATAACACAAGGGGAGAATTCATTATGAGTTTCTGCTTACCATCCAGTCCAAGCCTCAGTCCACATTTTGGGCTTGTAAGCCTTGTTCGGCGAGAAGTAATCGCAGTAGAAGCCATTGCAAGCGTTGATCTAGAAGGGAACAAATCACAGATTCAACAAGCTAACAGATATTCAACCGAAAAGATAAAACTGGACATATTAATGATCCCACATGGCTGGTTGTTGACCACAGTGAAACATAAGACAACAAAGAATTGCTTATATGATTGAATATTATTATTGGACACAAAAGGGAGTATAATAATCAAACAAAAAAGATCATGAAAAGAGGTAGCACCAAGCAAGGCATGTGCCATTTAAATGAATACTAAAATTAAATGAAATGATTTCATCAGAAAGAATGAAGAGAGACAAGTGCATACAGCTAATGAAGAAGATGTTACAAAGACAAGACAAAAGAACTCACAATGGGGTCGGGAGCGTCGTCTTGTTTGCACATGACCCATGGGACACCAGTGCCTAGCCCCACAGCCATTTTAGCTGCCCAGTTAGTGTAAGACCGTCCCGGTGCACCAAGCTCATATTCCATTGGTCCATACTCATTTTCAATCTGTCACATAACATTTGATTAATACAGAAAATAAGCTACTTATGATACTTTATGCTA
Organism: Odontarrhena argentea; assembly: GCA_900406245.1. Taxonomy (NCBI): domain Eukaryota; kingdom Viridiplantae; phylum Streptophyta; class Magnoliopsida; order Brassicales; family Brassicaceae; genus Odontarrhena; species Odontarrhena argentea. Next base: position 29,500 of record OVAF01000270.1, on the reverse strand, counting down.
AGAATGTTAAAACACAACAATTCACTTGAACTGTGTTTTTTTTTTTTTTTTACCTGGGAGAGGATTATAGGACCGCCTTGAGATTCAAAAAGCCTCTCGGCTTTCATCATATTAACAATCTTGGTGGTGAATCTTTGCATTTGAGCCTTTAAACAGAAGGAAACAAAAAACAATGTCTTAATTACGTTATTATCTCAAGAGTCAAACAAGGGTCAATGTTGAACAAGTGTGAATCTTGATAGCTTCAAAATGAAGATAGAGTAGTTTTTAGAAAACATGTCTTACCTTAAACGGACCGTTGTCTGTTCGGAAGCTAATCCCTGGAATGTACTTAAGCCAAACAGGAAATCCACTGAGAAATCAAACAGAAAAACAGAGAATCAAAATTAGATTTTCCTCAGAAATTTTCTCGTTTTGTTAACTTTCTATTTTTAGCTTAAGCTATATAAATTAATTACCCGAAGTTCCATTCAGCACAGACATAAGGACCAATCCTTAAGTGAAGATAGAGTCCAGATTGTTTGACCAGCTTGACAAACTTAACCAAATCATAGTTGCCTTCAAAATAATACTGCAGATGAAGCCAAAACACACATAAAGTAGAATCCGACGAATCAGTACTTTGTTCACACCACACACAAAAATGAAAAATCTGATTGGTAACAAACAAAACAGTAAAAAAAAAAATCATTACTTTTCCAGGAGAAGGCTCATGCCCATTCCAGAAAACATAAGTCTGAATCACATCTAAGCCTCCTTCTTTAGCTTTCCTTATCAGATCTGGCCACATCTACACACAACACACAAGAAATCAAAACCCTAGATTCTGAAATTACTCCAAAGCTTCAAACTTTGGAACTACATTGCAACTCCAAAACAAGAGATAGTCAAAACAAACCTCAGGGGTACTTCTTGGGTAATGAATAGATCCAGAGAGAAGGATTCTCCTTTTGCCATTGATGGTAATAGCTCGGCTGTCATAAGAAACGGACCCAGAAACAGAACAGACAAAGAACCCTAGAAGAAACAGAAGAGAAGCCACATTCGTCATGGCATTAGGTTTCAAACCCATACCGGAGACTTTATGTTAACCACTTATTGGCTTTTCCGACTTTACAATATATTCTTGCTTAGTTGAGAGAAAAAGAGAAAAGCTTGAAGGGCTTAATAAATTTGCCTGAGAAAATGGGGAAAGTGAGAAGGTTTTGATTCTCGAGTGTGAAAAAGAGAAATTTTGGTTGTGTGTTTTTTTGGGTGTTCGGATGCTAAAATGGAGATGCTCTGGAGCTGCTTTTAAGCACTTGTTAATGGAGGGTACCAAGTGGGACCTACCCTTGAGAGACCTTTTTGGGACCCACTGTGTTGGGTTTTGATTAGAGATAATTAATAAACACTTCACGGTTTAGAGGATTGTATACGTTTCCAGTGTTATCACTTATCACTAATCAGGATGTGTTGTGTTAAAAAAATTGGTCATTTGTGATTTGTATGTAGTCCTATTGTAAAGAGTAGATTGACCAAAACTATTTTACACATACAATATTGGTGTATTGTTTTCTTCCATATTTAAAAAAGTTACCATAGTAAAAAAGAAAAAGTTACCTTTCATCAAAAATTTAATAGGTTACCAACCAACTGTATTCTTCTCTTTCTTTAAAAAAAAAAAAAGAATTTAATAACCATATTTTGTCAACCTCATATTATAACTAATCAAACAAAATTAGTTTTTCTTTTTATCTCCAGTGTCCAAACTATCTTTTACTTTTTTTCAAATTTGAATTATTACTTTTAGTGATATGTACATGTTTTATAAAAATCAATCTAGTAACCGGCGGGTAAAACAGACGAGCACGAAGGATAAATTGAAATAGTTTTGACCGGAATTAATCCATCCAATGTTTAACTATAAACTAAAACCCTTCGGCGATTTACTCACCCGCAATAACATTGCTCAAGGTAGTCCAAAACAACTACACTAGGTCATATACATACGTGTAATGTAATCGTTTTTCTAATTTCAGCTTAAGAGGAAATAAAACATGTAAATCCACAATCATATTTGATTAGTTTCTAGCTACGACCTAAAAGATATTTTGTTTATTAGGCAAAATTCGGTGCGAGATTTAATTTCTCAGTCCAGAATTCAGAGGTAAATGTCTTCCTTAATGGTTAAGTGCTCTTCACGCGCTTCTTTGTACGTAATAGTAATTGGCCCGATACGCTACAATACACAGCCGAGAGTGTCACGGGTTAACTTTAGCCAACACATATTCTAAAATACATTTACGAGACAGATACAACAAACCAAAATAAAAGATACTACTTTATAACACATGCTTTTCTTGCTAAAATTCTACGAAAATATTTAATTTTTTTTTTGTCTGGTTTTCTTAGTTAGTAACCTTCCATTTTTAACCTTACATAAAATTGGCAAAAGGAAAAAAAAAAAAAAAACCTTTATGATACTGCTACGCGTGACTTCACCACTCACAATCAAATTTAATTTTTGGAATTTTAGTTAATATTTTATAATTGAGATATTTTTGTTAGAAGATTGGTAAGATATGTGAGAGGGTTTGTTAGATATCAAACCAATAATTATCTCAACCACTAGACACATGCAAACTTTTGGAAAAATCTTGAATTGTCTCTCCATTTCTCTACCTACAAACTTTTACTTATTAAAGTCTTCAAATTTAACTTTGTTTTGTTGTGAACAAAAAAGCTAAGTAAATATTTTTATATAAATAGCAGAAGAATTTTTAGTTGACTTATTTACATGGCACATGTGTATAAATTAATTATTAAGTTGATTTGTGATATTTAATATAATGAATTTTATTTATCATTTTTAATTTTTGAGATCATCGGAGAAATCGAGATTGGACAGTGAATGGTGAAAAGAAATTTTAGTTGATATGTCATATTCATATTAATGGAAGAAATAAATATAAAATTATTAATTAATAATTTCAAATTAATACTTACTATACTATATTCATCAAAACAGGCAAACATACACAATAATTGTTCTAATTGAAGAGATAAAAGTGTCCAAAAAGGAAGATGTCGTGTTTATAAAGTATCATAAGTTAAAAACGCAATTGATTACATTGAAAAAAAACTCATTCTTTGTCGTCATTGGATAATGTAAGAACAAATATTCGAGTTATGAATAAATTTAGTATAGAAGTATTAGCAATCTTATTAAATAAAGCTGAACGCGTTTAACGTGGGATCGACACGTGTCACGATTAGTAGAATAGGAAAATTAATAAATAGTATTTTAACGGTTAAAAAGGTAATTTAAAATATATTAGATAATCAAAAAAAAAAACCCAAACTTAATGCAAAAAGGAAGATTTTCACATATATCATAATGCAAAAAGGAAAATTGTAATGAAAAATATAGTAGAACAAAAATTGTAGAATTCACGAGCAAAAGAAATAAAGAAATAAAACCAAAAAGACAAAAAAAATATGTCATAATCGAATAAAGAAATAAGTCATATTTCTAAATTTTCATTACCCTAAAAAATAGAACAATGAAATTTTCATTACACTACGCAATAGAATAAGAAAATAAGTTATATTTAAAATTCAAAAGTCTCATATTTATGTGTGTTGAGTTTTACAAGAAAATGTTTTACAGTTTAAATGTTTTACAGATTTGTTTCAACAACTTACATTGTAGAGCGTTTAAAACGGGTATTTACACGGTGAAACTATTTTAAAGATAAATCATTAGACTAAATTTTTTGAAAACACTATTGATCAAAATAAAGTTTAGGGACGATGACACAATTATTTAAATATACTTTTTTATCCGCGTGTTAACGCGGGTCCTAATCTAGTGCAAAATATAGATGCGCGTATCATATATTGCAGAGACCTTTGCCACATCAAACTCCACTTATAAATATTATAATGTAAATATTAGCCAAGACAAAAGTTAATGTATATAACTTTACCATCAATAGTCATTTCGTTACCAAATCTTTGTGAGACTGAACCCTAATTTTCAAAATTCAAATCTTGTATGACGAAAAAATACATTAAAGAATATTGTCGATACATTTCAAAAAAGTAATTATAGGCCTTGTTCAAAATAATTATAGAATGTATAAATATTGAATATAACAAATCATATTTTAAAAAATGATAGGTATTGGCTTATTGGGTATATATATTACAAAATCCAAATTCTAATAAAATATATTTAAAAAGATTATAGGTTCTAATTGATAGATATATTTGAAATTCTCCTAAGTTTCTTTTTTTCCCTAATATGGATCATGTTCGATTGCGTCACTTGCTCATGCTATTAAGACGGTCGTGTGTTTATTCCGGATCTAAATTGATATGAACATATAATTTATGCATCAATCTGAATTGTTATGTTGTTTAGATCCGTATTATGCTCTTTAGATCTATGACATTTTGTTTCTTTTTTTTTTTCATTGTTAAAATTTATTTATTTTGTTAATATTCCTTTGCGCTGCGTGGAGAACTTGAAAATAAATATAATAAAAATTGATAAAATAAAAATGAGTCATCACTTAATACTCATCAGAAAGAACCAAACCCGTTAACTGCGACGACAACAACAGCTTCCGCGTTCCGAGTTTCTGCTTTTCTCTTTTTTTTTTTTTTTATTATTCTTTTCCCACTCACAATTCACAAACTTGATCACACACGCGCCGCGCGTGATTAACGAACTGAGCTATTTTTACTGAATTGGTTTGACTTTCTCGTGCCTCTCTGGAAAATTTGTAATTGGGTGGTTGTATTTAATGAGCTTTTAAATTTACAATTAAGTTCAATTCCTTATGTTTTAATTAAGACAGTAATACGTGAATGAATGTTGTTTTAATAATAGCTTCAGAGTTCAGAGAGAGAAGTTAACGCGAAAGGTCATGTAAGTGTAGATTTAGATCCGAGAGCTGTCATAAATCTTTTATTAGCAAAGTCAACAATTTAAAAAATGCTATAATAATATGTATAGTTTTAAATGTAATTTTCGAGATAGTATAATCTACAATCTTAAAGAATTTATTACACCTGCAAATGATATATGATAGTATATGCAGTCATATTACTTGGAGGATTTCCATTTCTTTTTTAGTTTTTACATTCCGTATAGCCGAATGATCATAGAGAAACCACGTGAGCTCTATAATTAGAACGTGAATTTAATTATTTTGCTACTAATAAGTCAGTATTAGAAAAGGAATTCGAGTTTCTTTTCTTTTCCTTTTCTGTTTCTAGAATCCAATAAAGTATAATCTGTACAGATTATTTTGGATCCAATTGAATTACACTGTGCTCTGACTGAATTATGAGCTGCATAGCTCATAGGTCACCACCCACTTGCAAAAAGATATTTCAAACCTATTGATGATGACATATTTTCATAATTAATTATATATTTTTGTCAAGGGACGGTAATTCATGCATGCATGTTTGCACCTTATTAGTGGATTGTACAGTTTGCACTGTATATAAATAACCCTTTTGTAATACATTTCTAAATATGAAATGTGATTCCTAAATATGAAATCCAACGTTGTAATACATACGAAAACGTAAAAATCATCTTTTTTGTGTTTGCACACGTTACTACACTCAAGTTGTCACATAGTTGAATATTTGGCAATGCATTTTCTAATTAATAGTCCATACAAATATTTTTGTGGACACATTTTCATATCTAAGTGACATATACCTTATTGTTTTTTTTACTAAGCGACTTACTCATTTTCTTCTGTGTATAATTAAGGTACCTTTCACAATCGAAATGAATCTCGATAGATACTAGATGAGTAAACCAACCAACACCTTAAAAACTTATCCATATATACAACAAGGTGAGGCTCCAATACATTTTAGATAGGGTACATAAATTTTTCGACGGCTCAATTAATAATGTATATTGTTTTTGGTGATCTCTTGCTTTCCTTTTCAGCAATTGCTTTATCTTATCTTTATATATATGAAGGGTCTCGTTTCTTCTTCACTTTCTCAAACATATCATATTTTAACATGGTCATCTTTCCAAAATCAATATACCTAAATATTATCCAACACAAGGATGCAAATGAAGATCTATCCAAACAAAAAACATAAGGATACAAATTAAAAGAATATATGATCATCTCATCCTCTTAAACTTGTACGAGACTGAACATGAAAACTATTATAGATAAGAAACAACGGGACCAAAAGTAGAGCTATCAATATATTATATACGTGTGGGGAACAAATTTTGAACCTCATCCGAATTGTATTTACTCATGTATGGCAATTGTCAATTTGGTGATCATGAACATATACGATAGATTAGAATGCCATGTAAGCACGTAGGGACCACAATTACTGTGACTTGTCACGATGACACGTCAACCTTGTCCGTGGGACCCATGAACATCTACTAGATAATGTTCATGTTGTTTATATAGGTCAAGACGGCATCAACGTTACAAAGAAATTGGGTGGTAGCTAAAAGTGTTAAAGATAGGAGCTTAGCTACTACAATAATATGAAGATTTGTTATCCTGATATAATCTCATTCGCACGAGAGAAATATAATATCGATGAGAGTGCCACATTTTCAATTTAAAGCCACTCCCATAATTATCTTTTCTTTCTTTTTGTGGTCCCTTGGGACACATAAAAATGAACTAAATATATCATTTTCCTAACAAAAAATGTATTATGGTTGATGATTTTGAGAAATGTCTTTACTTATACGCAATCTTAGCAAACAAAGAAACATCATAAGTTTGAATCATACATGAAATATGGACATATTGTTTTACTCGTCCCATCTTGTTTTATTTCAATAAAATGTGATATATATTAAATTGGGTTCAACCTAGACGGTGAAACAATGATGATATTAAATTGATAAGTTATAATTATCGTTCTTGTGTCATCTAATTTTCGTAATTTTGTAAAAGAATATACATTTTTTATTTGATAAAAGGAAAGAAAGAAAATTGGTGATATGCATTTTGTATTAACGAATCTGAGATTTGATAGATTTGGTCGGTCCATTGTAATCTATTGCAACAGTAAGATGTTTCTGTTTGACGTTTATGGGCCCGATATTTCGAAAATGGGCCTACCCATAAAAGAAAAGTCACAGATGACAACGGAATCTAATCTACTCGCATTAATTTATATAGGCAACTAGATAAGTAGATAGTAGATACTACAGTGTTGCTCTTATCTTTTGGATAAGGATGTTGCCGAGATGGATTAGATCAAATTCAGAACATCACATTTACAATTTATTATATAGTATGTTACAGTCGAGTTGCATTGCTTCAACTTGCAAAACATTCTGAATTTTAGTAAAGCATGATTCCATTTGCCTGATATTATAATAAATGTTATAAATGAATGCACTAAAAAGATGCAAGTGACTCANATTTGCCCCTTTTTTTTTTTTTTTTTTTTTTTTTTTCTTAAATGTAATATGTTTGTTAATAGTAGTACACAAGTAGACATACTCGAAAAAACAATCCATGAAAATAAATGACAAAAATGGGAGTTACATACATATCCAGCTAAGCGAACATTGTAATGCTAAACCGGCCTATACTAAGGAAACTTAGTTTTCTTCAGCTTTTCCATGATCCAAGAGAGTAAACGAGCTTTAACTTCAACTATTGTGACACTTGCTCATCTGCAGATTAACCAAAAGGAGAAGATGGTTATGACTAGAGTTGCATTTACCATGAATATTCACTGATCGAGGAAATAGATTTAACTCACTGAGTGTAAAGGATGGCAAGTTGGATTCTGACGGTTTAGGCTTGGCTACTTCAATTACTATCTCAGTTGAAGAATCACTTGAGAATCCTAGCTTCTCCATTATTTTCTCTAACCTTTTCCCGTTTGTCAGATACAAATAACCAATCTGGATATTGAACAAGAGAAAGCGGATTAGTATCACCTTAATCAGCTGACAATAGGAAGACTTACATGCAAGGAGGGGTAAAGGCACATGGAAGAAGATAGTGTAAGTTTAGTTGTAGGGAAATACTTACCAGTGTTTCTAATGATGAGGCTTTGTTATAAACAGCAACACCTGCACGCCTAATTGAACGCGTTCTAGCTGAACCTAGATTCTTTCCCCACTTAAGTACATCCCTGGAGACATAATACATTTATCACACGGATAAAATTCAACAAGAGTGAAATTGTATATCCCAACTCAATTGCGGCCACTTATTTGACAGCGACAGAATCTGGATGCTGAAATAATGGGATTTGTGTACCGACCTCTCTTCCTTTGTCAGGAAATCATCATCAACAAGTTTCTTCAGCAATGCAAACTGAAAAAGATGTGGTAAAAAATTTAGTAGATAATATATTATGTTGATACAACAAAATATGATAATAACACTACTCCAAGGATATGTTTTAAATTTGTAAGATGTCAAACGGAAAAGAAAACTAAGATGGTTATGTTTATAACAATATAAAATCAGTTGAAAATTATCATATTAGCGGTGTAACGAGATCAAAGATATAAACACTACTAAGGAAAATCATGAATCAGAACAAGCTTCTTACAAAACGGAGGTATCATCATGGCAAACAAAAAAATTGATTTGAGGCAACACACAAGCTCAAAGGAGAATAAATTACTTAAGAAAATCATGAAATAGAACAAAGATTCCTACATAATGGAGATATCATCATAGCAAATACAATACTAATATGAGATAACACAGGAGCTCAAAGGATTTACTTCAGAACATCATGAAACTGAAAAGCTTCTCATATCATCATAGCACATACAATATTGATCTGAGAAACCAGAGAAGGCCAAAAGGATAGCAAACCTGAGCTTCACAGCGCACCACTGCTCTAACACGATCGTTATAGTCTTCAATACTAAGCGGAGGGAAAAGAAAATGCCTACGAGCATATAGCTGCACAACTAAGAGAAACTATTAACGAAGATCGAGATGGTAAAGTTACGTGCAAAAGTGTAAACATTAACACGATCTCCATTTCACATATTAACAAAGATAACAACACTAGAGCCTGAATCTCAGTAGAGGGAAAATTCGTAGTGGGATGAATTTGGTACTCTTAATTAAAAGCAAATCTATCAAAATTGCCTAAAAACATGAAGTAAATAGCTCAGAGTACAATGTCAAAACGAACCTCATAAATGGAATCGCCTATAAAAGCTAATGAAGCAGCATTGAAGACTGATCTTGGTTTCTCCAACTTGGGTGGAGTTGGAGTCCATCTCTCAAATCCCATATAACTATCATCAACCTCATCACTCAACTCTACACATAAAAACGCAATTTCAGTAAACCATCCCTAAAGAAAGAAAAAAAATAAAAATTTGAGAAGTCTTCTACAAACCCATTACCACAGTACTGATTAATAACTCATACTTTTCAATCAATCATCGAAATTATATCAATTTCAGAGTTTAAAGTGTCCACCTTTACTCTCGGGTCGCTTTAACAAATCGGCGACGGAGATGCTAATTCCCGGAGACGGAGAAGGTGACGGCGGCGGTAAAAAAGAGTTATTGTTAGGGTTTTTCTTGACTTTGCGAGGCGCATTAGGGTTGTAAGGAAGTCTAGGTTGTGTATCCAAAGCAGCTCTCACTGTGAAGCTCGCCATTTTTTAACTATGAAGTTTTTTTTGGCTCTCTCGAGGAGGATTTGGCTTTCACAGAGGCAGCAATAAGGCGGTGACGGTTCATAATACACGTGTCATATATCTATTCGTCTGTCATTATTAATTTATGTCAAGTTACGTTACCTGTTGTCGTGGTGATATCACTATTGGGCCGAAGTTGGGCCTTTTGTACAGATATCAGGTCGGAGAGTTGGGGAAAGTCTTACAATACAATTTTTGGTTTTTTCATCTTTGCAAATTTAGAATTTTTCTTGAATGGTAGTCATATGAACCTTGTATAAAGACTCGTATATACAATGTCTTCAATGCGTAACGATGCTTCGAGCTTCGAGGAGTAACATCTAATAGCTCATTTTCTTGAGCTATATATCCATTCTTTTATGTTACTTAATCACTTAGACATTTACTTACTATAGTAGAGTTTTCGTTTGAAAACATTTTAACTATATGCTGGTTCAATGATTCTTCAACTTAGAAGAATTAATCATATGTATTGAATAGATTCTTGATTCCATGTGCCTTGGTCGGGTAGCTACTGGTAATAGAAGGCGATAAGAAGCGAATCCTAGATGCCTTTTGAGGGATCATATATTGTTATTATGTAGAAAGATTTTCATCTGTCTTCTTCATTCTAGCACTGTCACCTATATGTTTGTCTTTCTCACACATTCCTTAGTGATGAGTAGGGTTCCTTGCTTATCTCGAATAGCATTTCGTTGTGTTTTTTCTCTACTTCCTTTGCCTTTTCTTCTGAGTAATTAATGATTGCAATTCTCCATGTGAGAGACCTTAGACTTGCATTTGGTGATCCATTAATATCCTCTATAGTGTTATACTTATATCACCTATCGACACCTACATGAGGACCCTGGTTTTATTCTTTTGCAAAAGTTTAAAGTTGAAAACTTTGTCCCCATTTTGAAATGACAATCTTTTTTTTACCCGTGAGATCCCTTTTCATGACATTCACTGATAATGTAACTGTCTACTTTTTGCTTATATTTACTAGCTAGTAAGCTAGAGGTCTTTAATGGATCGATGTTATAACGCAAATCAAGGGTAAAGAATGCGAGTCGATGGATGAGAAATCGATATTGATACATTTTAGTTCAAGCTAAAATCGTTCATGCTATGGACTCACTGATGAATATGGTTTCTAGCTTTTGACTGATTTGAGTTTGGTTTTGTGACATTTCTTATTGATGTTGGGTCATGTGGGCATTAAACACTAAGTAGTAAGTACTTACAAAAATTTGATTTCTTTAGTGTGTGTGTTTTTTTTCTCAGCTTTTAACCTTTCCTAATCAACTGCATATGTATTGTTTTCTTAAGATTTATATTCTCCATAGATTTACGATAAAAAAAGAATAGCATAAATTTCATCGAAGGTACAAAATGTTAGTGGTTTTGCATAAATTTCCTAAAGAGAGCAAAGGATCATGTTCTTGGCTTATCTAAACCCCCCCTAGAGATTGTGAAACCAATTGGGGCAAAAATATTCTCAAGAATTTAACTTCAAGTGCTTCTTCACATGGAGATATGGTCCATCTGAAAACAACCCCACAACTCCCCATATTTTTATAAATCACATTTCATTAATATATATATTGCTCACACTAGTTTTGATTTTTTTTTTTTTAATTATTGTTTTATTTCTGTCAATTCTCAATCTTTGAGACTTTTTGGGGCAAGCAAAAATACAGATCCATTATTTAAAAATTAACAAAAGGTTTAAAATAAATTATACCTAAGAAGATATTCAGTACTTTATTCAAAAACCCTCTCGGATTTCCAAAGATGCACGACCTTAACATAAAGAGATCATGCAATAATTAGATATGATCAAAGCACTAATTTGTATAGTATCTATCATTGTTTCTTTATCAAAATGTAATATACAATAAGATAGCTCCCGTGTTAGGTATTTTGCTTGAATGAAAAAGCTTGTAAATGGCGTTCAGAGATATGATATAAAAAATCATCATAGGCTTCCCAAAAGAATTATTATTATTTGGGGATACTATTATGACAAATTTTCTCGTTTGGCATTGGTCAAAAGGTTAGCTTTGCAGGCTCAAAGTTTGAATAATCAAAGTATTCAAGCGGCTAAAGAAATCTCATATTTTCCTTTAGGTTCTTGTATATTATTATACGCACCACTAATTCATACACAACTGATTTTGTACATGTATACGTTTGTATGAAAGGTGAGAAGGTGCGCATGTGGTCTAATCATGAGGAGATTGAATTGGCCTTAAACAAATGTTTCATATTACTTTTCTTGCAGAGCTTCGTTTCATTACGTAATGTATCTCATTATTAGCATAAAAAAAAGGATGGTCCTAAAATTCGATTCTGGTTTCTAAAGGACACTTTCCTAGTCCGGCCGTATGATCCCATTGACTAAGGTTTGGTTCATCTCCGTATATTATACAAATAAATAAAATGTAGTTTAACCGGTTTCTGATAGATCGAAATCAAATCTTTTACTTTCCACTGTTTAAGTAAATACTAAACTACAAGATGATAAATAGACAGTAATCCATAAATATATATAGTTTACTGTCTAAAACGTGAAATCAGAGCTTAGACAAATTTGTAAATGATCTAAGCATGCATTTACAAAATAATATAATATTATTAAATATAAGAAATATATAACCTGATTTATAAATAATAAAATAATATTTTATATTTGTTATTGTTCTTTTATATATAATATAAGATATTAAATATCATGATTCATAAATAAATAACTTATTATTAATCTGATATTATATGATATAATATTTTAAAAACAATATAAAAGACAATAATCATGGTATATGGAAAAATTGAAAACCTAATTTCTAGACGGACATCTAGAACATTTTTTAGAACATATATTCAAAGTCTTAAGAAGCGTTCTGAATTTCTAATCCACGTAAGTACTTGGAGTCCCTCACAACGTCCGAACCTTAGGAATTTATATTAGAGGTAACTTGGGGAGCAAGATGAGTATCTTGCGGACCGTCTACGAAGTGAAGCCCGTGAAACCCTAAGAAGAATATTCTAGATCTCGATATATATTCTTAGCATATTTATATTATGTGTTTAGGAAAGTTTACATTATTTTGGTGTTAGCATTATGTTAATGTTAGCCCTATATATATGTATGTTAGGTTTTCATATAAACACAACTCAATAATATCATTCTATTCTAGATTTTAACAATTTACAAAACTACAGCCACATATTGGCATGTGTGTAGTACACACACATGTATAGTAGAGTACTATACATGCATATTTACGCATACATGATATATATATATATAGGTATGCATGTATGTATCGAGTATAATCATGCCAAAGAATGAGTGAGAAAGGTGGGCTAATGGAATTTTGCACGAAGGCGCACCGCACCCAAAGATACCCCACAAGCCAAAAGACAATTACCACACTTTTCTTCGAGATATTCTTTGGCTACTCTCTATACAATTTTTCTCCATATATATATGACCTTACTTCTTCCAATAATTAAACTTTTTGAAAAGAGAAATTATTGATATATTTTAGGATCAAAATAACAATTATTGATATATCTTAGGCTTAAAATAACAATTATTGATATATTTTAGGCACAAAAAAATCGATGTACAAGTGCCAGCTTGATCAAAACAGCATATTTTTTTCTCCTTGTCCTTATGCATGCTCTAAGTAGAAATATATTTAATATTTACTATTTTTGCTTAAGTTTATATTATTTCATGGATTTGAAAAACTAACTTGTTTAAGTATATATAGTAGACCACAAATCTTTATAAAAAAAATTACGTATAAATCGAGTGGTTGTCCATTTTAAATGTCATTTTTGAATATCAGAATTTGAGTCTTCCCAATACTATTCAATGATCTTTGATCATTTGTAGACGTTTTCAGTTTTTCACTAGTAAAATCCAGTGTTATCTGGAAAATTAGTGTGGATATTGACTTTGAATTTTCCCATTAACTATTTCTATAAAGGATGCATGATTTTTTTTGTTTTTTTTAAAAGGATCATTTATTTATTTCTGTGTTTCTTGTCTAAGTTTAGCTACAGATTTGCAGTTTAGATTCTAAAATTAAGATCAAAGATTTGTTGGGACAAACTGAGAGTGTAATGACGTAATATCTGACTAATCTACTCTATATAATCGCATCTATAATTTGTATAAATCTTCATAAATAAAATAAAAGGTTCAAATAAAAAATAAAAGAATTAACAGCCACATGATTTGTTGCCACACCACACCATGATTAAAGTTTATATAAAGAGAGATACCAAGACAGATTCAAAGTGAGAAAGTCCCAAAAACAAAAAACCAAATAAAAAAAACACAAACCCATTCGTGTGCGTGCGGCTAAGTTAAAACACTAATGGACACTTCTTCTTCACTTTTGCTCACCTCCTTCTTCCTCTTTTTCACCATCATCATCATTATCTTAAACAAGATCAACGGTCTAAGATCATCATCAGGTTCAAAGAAGAAACTCATCGATCATGATCATGTTATTACTCATAGTCACGGTCCCAAGTTTCCTCAGGGAAGCTTGGGATGGCCTGTCCTCGGAGAAACCATCGAGTTCATCTCCTCTGCTTACTCAGACCATCCCGAGAGTTTCATGGACAAGCGTCGACTCATGTAAGAACCCTTCTCAGTCTCTAATACATAATTTTAATGTTTACAAAGGTTCAAAACTTCCACGGTTTATTATAAAATATAAAAATAAATATATATATACACGTACCCTATGTATAGATCAACTAAAGTTAACACTTTTATGAGAAATTAAGGCTTTGGTAAATATCCTGTAAAAATTTTACGACTAGAGATTCTGGAGCAAAACCCATACGAATATTTCTTAGCCTATGAAAGATATGGTATTTCAACATTTAACGTATAAATTATGTGTAGGTATGGCAGAGTGTTTAAGTCACATATATTTGGGACGGCTACGATCGTTTCGACGGATGCTGGGGTGAACAGAGCTGTTTTACAAAGCGATTCGACGGCTTTCGTGCCTTTTTACCCCAAAACGGTGAGGGAGCTAATGGGGAAATCGTCGATACTTCTGATAAATGGGAGTTTACATAGAAGGTTCCATGGACTAGTAGGTTCTTTCTTAAAGTCACCACTTCTCAAAGCTCAGATCGTTAGAGACATGCACAAGTTTTTGTCCGAATCCATGGATCTATGGTCCGAGGACAAACCTGTTCTCCTCCAAGATGTCTCCAAGACTGTTAGTATACTTCTCCCTTAATTAACTAAATATATGATATAATACTCTCTCCGTTTCTTAATAATTAAATTTTTAAAAATTTCTAAATTTGTAAGAATGATATTAAATGTATAATGAGAATATATTAGACTTTTAAAAATTTATATATGTACATAACCTTAAATATCCAATAAAATGAAAGGCGTGAAGTGTTTTTAAAATGATTTATTATATATGATTGAGTTCTGTGCATTAATGATAAATAAAAAGGGACAATCATACCATGGAAACTTACATTTATTTTAAAGAACATGGTTGCAATTATTACATTTGATAATAATGATTACAATTTTTGTCCTTTTTATTTGTTTAACAACTAATCGATCATGACCCTTTTAAAGTTTTAATTGCGTTCTGCACATCTAATAAAATATTTTCTTTAAATTGATAGGTTGCTTTTAAAGTACTTGCAAAGGCTTTGATAAGTGTAGAGAAAGGAGAGGAGTTAGAAGAGTTAAAGCAAGAGTTTGAACAATTCATCAAAGGACTCATGTCATTACCAGTTAACTTCCCTGGAACCCAACTTCATAGATCTCTACAAGCCAAGAAGAAAATGGTGAAGCAAGTTGAAAGAATCATAGAAGGCAAAATTAGGAGAGCAAATAACAAAGAAGATGTTATTGCAAAAGATGTTGTGGATGTGTTGCTTAAGGACGCAAGTGGGAATTTAACCCACAATTTGATTGCTAACAATATGATAGACATGATGATTCCGGGCCATGATTCTGTCCCCGTCCTAATCACCCTTGCCGTCAAATTTCTCTCTGATTGTCCTAGCGCTCTCCATCTTCTAACGGTAATAAGCTTAAATCATATTCAAGCGGTGGTAGTTTAGTGGTTTATTCATCATTTTACTAATTAAATATATTTTTTAAAAAAAAGTTACGCAGTTTTTTTAATTTAGTGCATATAGAATTTACTTGATTGCTATAATTAAATTTCAAAAAATAGTATGGAATTGAGTATAAAATCTTGTAGACAAATGAAATGATATAATGATAGACTTTTCTATCTTTCACCATAGAGAAAAATAAATCAGTCATTCAAATAATTGATTTAGACTAGTGGATATATGATTGCCACAACAAATTTATAAGCTCTTCCTAATTTTATCTTTTTTAAAACTAAATTCTTGATTGTTTTTTCAGGAAGAAAACATGAAGCTGAAAAGCTTGAAGGAATTGACAGGAGAGCCACTATATTGGAATGACTATTTGTCATTACCTTTTACACAAAAGGTATTTACATATATATTCTTCAAGTCCCCTTAATTAAATACAGTAAGTTTAATTATAGGAAAATTTCTGTGATGAAAAGGTGATTAAAAATACCATTTACATTACCAATTATCATCAATCAGGTCATTACGGAGACATTAAGGATGGGAAATGTTATAATTGGAGTAATGCGAAAAGCAATGAAAGATGTTGAGATAAAAGGATATGTGATACCAAAAGGATGGTGCTTCTTGGCTTATCTCAGATCAGTCCATCTTGATAAACTTTACTATGACTCTCCTTACAAATTTAATCCTTGGAGATGGCAAGTAAGAATCATCCACTTATATATCTTTTATATAATCTCAAATACTTAAGTATATATGTTTAATTATATAATTTTGGGGGGGGACAATAGGAAAGGGACATGAACACGAGTGGTTTTAGTCCTTTTGGAGGTGGTCAGAGATTGTGCCCTGGTCTTGATTTGGCACGTCTTGAAGCTTCAATTTTCCTTCACCATCTTGTCACTCGCTTCAGGTAAACCAATCATGTACATGATGGTCTTATAAAACTATTTCATATTTGCTGTGAATATTTTTGAATTTGATGATGACAAAAATAGCGTCTGGTAAGTGCTATAGACTTTAGACAAAATAGGTACGTTATGACCAAATAAGTCTCCTCACTTTTTTCACAAGTTGGACTCAATTTTCCAAACGACAAAAGTGGATATATATATATATTTCTTTGGAAAACGTGTAGCTAGCAATTTCCATTAAAATGAAGCACTTAATTAGATGACCTTGTGATGCAGATGGATAGCAGAAGAAGATACAATCATAAACTTTCCAACGGTGCATATGAAGAACAACTTACCCATTTGGATCCAAAGAAGATAGCTATATTTCTTAAGTAGAAATTAGAGAACAAGTTTTTTTTTAATTGCATCATCAAAAATCTAAAAGAGAAGAAGCTCACCACTGTTTGTCCAGTGAGGAGTGAAAGTGATAGTGAGAACAGGAAAACAAGAGACAACATGATAGAGTGTAGAGACAAAAAGGACATACACACGTGTGGGAGCGACATAAAACGTGTCACTTAATTTGTCGTTTTTCTTCGAAAGTCAGATGAAGACAAAATCACAAGACCTTATGTTTGTTGACGTGGCTCCACGTGGGACCGAAGTTGCTTATTTGTTTTGTTGACCTTTAGATATTAATATCACTATTTAAAAAAAATTCACGCTATAGAATACATTCACGACTATTACTATTCTGATACTATCATTTTACTAAGAAACTATTACAGAAAAGGGTATAGTAACATTCACATCCACCAAAACCGACACAATCTCATCTAAAATCGAACTAACATAACTAGTTGTGAGTTAAGATAGAGTCGGATAAAAAGATTTAAGAGTTTAGAATATGGTTATGTTATGTCCCATGATCATGTGTACAATTCTATATTCAATGTCTCTCCTGTGTTTTAATTTGTAAACATCTCAAAGTGTAGGAAAATGGTAGGAAGTTATAGCCAAAACACTTCTTTGGTTTCTTCTCATGATTTCTTTCAAGGGTGTTGTTTTGATCTATTCAGCACTTGTGCGATTTTTGCGACTCGCGATAATATCTAATGATCAATATTGGTTGATTATTTTAGTATATTCGAAAAGTTTAACAGGTTTTGTTCTCTAACTAGTCTTTGGGTATAGATAAATTATTAAATTAAGACCAGTGTTTTGAAAATAACAAAAAAGTTAAGGGACAACATTTGGTCTCCAATAATATAGATGTTATATATAATAATGATTAAGATAGTGATGATATTCCTTATCCTCTAGTGACATGAGTGGATGTAATTAACATAACAACCCACTCAAATAATATATTTAGACGTAACAAAAGAGAAGAAGGGTTGTTTTCACTGAACATCAGCAACAGCCACTATCATCACACTATCACCAACCAATAATTTCATTTCTAACATTATCTAAAATATTGTGATTATAAGAGTTAATTAGAAACACAGTAACCAAGTATGTTGTCCGAAACGAGGCTTCATTTCTGATTAGGCCCATAAAGCAATGAAAATGGAAAGCCCAAAATCAAAAGAAAATAGAAAGCCTTATTAAGTACAAAACGACGCGGTTTTAGCACACTAAGTCACTAACATTACAGTCTTGGACTCTTTGGTCTACCTTATATGGTAAAGAGTTTTGGTCCGAGGGAGTTGGGCTTGATAATACGTAACCTTGAGAAATTGGTCGGTTATGATATGCTATGTGCTAATGGCCATACAGCAGGGCCTTATGGAGAAAATCAGAAAACGATAGTTTTTTTGGTGAGCAAAACATTTGGGGCTGAATTATTATTATGACAAAGTACAAGGGTTGTAATTTGTAAATATAAAAAACTTACTCAATTTTTTGCCGACATGACACGTGGTGAGACAGTAATTACATGCCAGAGAGACTCCTCTGGAACCCCGCCACGTGTAAATTGTACGCCAATTCAATAATGTCTCCTCACTCCGTGTCTGTCACCGTTACTTTATCACAAATCATGTGATTATTAGTTAATTAATCCATCAAAACTAATCTCATTCGTCCCTTCAACACGACTGAATTTAAAAATAAACAAGTTTCTGTTCCCTCGAGATAATCAAAACATTTTTTATAATCTCCAGACATTGACCAAATACCGAATCATATCCTCACGCTAACTACACTAGTATTGTAATATTAATCACATGATTTTTGTAGAAACCAATCACGATCTAATTAAATCGAACAACTAATCTTTTGTTTTTATTTCCTAAACATAAGTCCATAAATGTCTAGTATCACCTAGTTCAAAGGACCTCCATATAAATTCACTCTCCTATTCATTTATTATTTCCTCTTCCATCATCAACCACCGCAAAACCATGTCGAACTACGGCGCGATTCCGACGTCGTCAAACGCAACTCCGGTGATAGATCCGGAATCAATCTCACGCGCCAAAAAACGAATCAAAGACGGACTCGCCACGCGCCGTCCATGGAGAGAGATGTTCAATTACCACTCCATGGATCTCCCTCGTGGCCTCTCCGTTATCTTAACCAGAGTCAAAACCAATCTCGGTTACTTCCGTATGAACTACGCGATCGTTGTCTTGATCGTTCTCTTCGTGAGTCTGATCAAACATCCGACATCGCTTATTGTCTTCACCGTTTTGGGTTTTGTCTGGATCTTTCTTTATTTCCTCCGAGATGAGCCGCTTAAGGTGTTTGGCTACCAGATCAATGATCGGATGGTTCTGATTGTTTTGTCTGTGATTACTTTCGTTTTGCTTTTGTTGACCGGTGCCACGTGGAATATTATTGGTGCGGTTTTGATTGGTGTTGTGCTGGTTTTGGTTCACGCGGTGTTTAGGAAGACGGAGGATCTGTTTTTGGATGAAGAAGCGGCGGCGAGTGAAACTGCCGGGCTTACGTCATACCCTTCGACTTAATTTTTCGATACATCTCGAAACTTGTTGTTAAATGTGTCTTTTTTTGTATATTATAATGTTTTTTCGTTTGTGTAATAATTTAAAAATTATTATTGGTGTGAGTTTGGTTTGGGACTCTCGCTCTGTTTTTTGAAGTTTGTGGGTGCAAAAATCTTCGAGTTATTTTTGAAGTTTGAACAATTAGAATTAGCAACATTTATCTTAAAATATTCTGTTTTCTTGTAATGATTTACTTCGAGAATAGGCATATACTCCCTCCGTTTTTTTTTAATTGTCGTTTTGATAAAATGAATCTGACATGTATATGGATGTGTTTTTGAGTTAAATACATTCAAATACTAACCAGATACATTTTCCAAAACGACAATTAAAAAAAAACGGAGGGAGTACTAAATTAATAACGTATTTCGCAAGTTCTAGAACTAGCTCAATCATGAATAATGTCAAGTCTTCGCTAATTTTTCTGGCTGGGTGCTTGGATTGGATTTGTCAAATTATAGACCTCTTTGGACAGATGACTTTTTTCTCTCAACATAAGTCTTTCATTAGCATCAAATAATCTCAATAATGATTCTAAATTTGCTATGAATATTCCCTTTTTTGCATTATGTAAAATTTAAAGGGTCTTTGGTTTAGTGTAGGGAAAGACATTAGGTGACCCACAAAATTACAAACTCATGTTGGTTGTATATTGTTGGACCCATCTTTAAAGCTATGGAAAAATCTCTATCAATACAGAAACATTCAGGATAACTCCTTGCTTAAGGAATTTGAAGCCCAAAAATATATCCTGAATATTGATTGGGGCATTTCTTAAGCCCATTTGACCACAAATAACATAAAAGCACATATTTTCAAAATACAGTAATCATTTTGCCCCCAATTACAAATTTACAACCACGAAATTATATCAGTTTAGCTTACCAATGCATGCATACCGAAGATTAGACAAGATATTCTACTTAAATTACTCTCGCTAACTTCCATTTGCCTTCCATTAAGGCCCAATCATCACGGCCCATACAGTCCATTCACTTTAAAAACACTCTTTAACAGTTTCGCCGGCGATTATCAAAGCCACCGTCAACCTCGCCGCCGGCCCGAGAAAAATGGCGTATCACCAATCGTACGATCCTTACTACGTCTATCATCCTCTTCCTCCGCCATTACCATTGCCACAATTCTCCGACGAACCTGGAGCGATTAACACACTCTTCGTCTCTGGCTTGCCTAACGACGTTAAAGCTCGCGAGATCCATAATCTCTTCCGGCGACGTCCGGGTTTCGAGTCTTGCCAGCTCAAGTACACTGGACGCGGCGATCAGGTATCCGAATTTCCCAAATTTTTGGTGAAATTGTTGATTTTCCATTTTTAGAAAAGTTGTATACTTGATGAGTCTATTAATGTTAAGCTGTTCTGGATTGTTTCAGGTTGTTGCGTTTGCTACATTTTCGAGTCATAGATTCGCTATGGCTGCAATGAATGAGCTAAATGTAAGATTCAATTGGTGAATCTATATAGTGATGTTGTTGTGTTGTAGATTGTGACTGTGATGTGATTGTGATGAATTTGTTTACAGGGTTTGAAATTTGATCCTCAAACAGGATCAACTCTACATATAGAATTAGCTAGATCAAACTCTAGAAGGAAAGAAAGACCAGGTAACGTTTATAGACTTCTGTCTGTTGTAGCCATTGAATTAGTCTGTTAGAGACATTGATAAGTAATGAACCCCTTGTGCTTGTAGGAAGTGGACCTTATGTCGTAATTGATAACCGAAACAAGAAACCGGCTAAGACTCAGGACGACCAGAGCAATGAAGGTAATGTTCTGGTCACCTTGTAAAAATCTCGGATATGTTAGTTAAATGCATGAGTCGTTTTCTAATTGATCTTTGATACATGTAGGAGATAGTGATCCTGATGAGGCGCGGGAACTTGGAAATAGCGATTCTCCAAAGGAAAACGATAATGCCAAAAGGTTGAAAAAGGGAATATAGAAGCTTGAATTTGTAGTCCTCTATCGCAAAAGACTTATGTATACTGACTTTGTTCCTAATTTACAGCGAAGAAGCGGACTCTGATCCAGATAGTAAGGCACCATCTGTTAGCGTAAGTACAAGCCAAATCTTATCTATCTATCAATTGCCATCTCTTTATCTTGTTTGTTGAAGATCATTAAGAAAATCTTCACTGTTACTGTAAGCTAACTTACTTCCATATCAACTTGTTTATAGTTTATTAGCTTATTGGCACATTTTCTACAGGGGCAGTTGGGAAAAGCATTTGAAGGAGGTTCTGGTGCTCGACCTTGTTCCACCTTGTTTATCGCTAATTTAGGGCCGAACTGTACTGAAGATGAACTTAGACAACTCCTATCTAGGTAACAGTGTGCGTTGCTTTGGAAGTTCAAGCATTAAGATTTGCATATATCTTGACATTCAATGGGTTGATCTGATCACTTTGCGTACAGCTATCCAGGATTCAACATCTTAAAAATCCAAGCAAGAAGCGGAATGCCAGTTGCATTTGCTGATTTTGAGGTATATGTTATCAAATGTGCTTATGATTTTGAGGCGTATGTCTTTCAATCTACATATATTAACTCTAACCCATTACAGGAAATCGCACAAGCTACTGATGTCATGAACGATCTTCAAGGGAACCTCTTATCGTCTTCAGACCGAGGCGGCATGCATATAGAGTAGTTTTTCCTACTTTTAACTTTCAATTTCACATTTACCAGAGTATTACACTGGTGGTTATCATAGCTAAGCCAATTTCACGCTTTGATTCTTGTTTCTTCCAGATATGCAAGATCCAAGATGAGGAAACAGTAGAAGATTCTCATAACCACAAAGCCTCACTTTTCAGATGGAGAGTATCTGGTCAGTAGTAATGTACCACAGGCCAATGAACTGTTCTTCTTAAAACAAGAGTTAGAGAGCTGTATTTCTTAGTCAAATTTCTACTTACTATTTACTATCTTCAATGTATGCTGACACTTGGATATATTTGTGTATATACTATATCCAAGATTCTTGATAGTTAACTATTTATTCATTACTATTAAGATCACTAAAATCTTATGTTGGATATCTATATGAACACGGATATAGTTAGGTAGAGAGGACCAACGTCTTGATCTTGTCATGATCCAGTGAACAAAAATCCATGGAAGCTCTGAAAAATCTTTGCCCCACACAAAACTCGCTCTTTTTGGGCTTTTCTTGTGTGTATATACTTTTTGATCTTTGAGAAAATTTGTTAATTGGTGCTGGGGATAAGTATACAAAGATACGCAGGACCCAATGCATCACTGTATTGACAGGCTAGTCAGATTCTTACCTGACTTCTCTCTCATGCATCATTATTGCATTTACAGATTTCCATTGTCGATGTCGTGTGAGCACGGAAAACCCTTTCATTGTTTTGTTTCCTTCTGTTCTCTCTCTAATCTGCAACACAACTGTTTTGACTCTCCAAAACCAACAATTCAAATTCAAAAGAAAAGCCTCTTGTTGTTTTGTTGTTCTTGTAAAACTCCATTTACCCAAAACAATTTCAAATTCCTTGATAACATATTTAGCATCTTACCCGCTATACAAACAAAAAAGGGTCAAAAAAAGCTTTTTCTTTCCAGCTTTGGACCACATTACTCGAAATAAGGGACTTTTTTACTTAATACCCTACCAACTAAACTTTTTGACATAGTTATGTGATTTTACTCAGTGCTCTTAGTATTGCTTGTTGTGGTTAAGTTCCATTCTCTGACCTCTTTCCCTCTCCCTTAATGCTAGTCTTGGCGTTTCAACAGATAACCTTTCACTAAACCTCTCCGAACCCCCATCATTGGTGTAATGATCACCCCAGAACCGCCCACTTCTGTTGCCAGCCTCTGAACTTGGAGTTGATGCGAAGTTCCCGTCCATTATCATATCTCCTTCCAGTATACGCAACACCTTCATTGTTGACCAGAAGTATAGTTTAACATCAGAAAGTTAGAACGATTATGAGACTGAGGAGTGACTTCAAGGGTTTCTTTTGATTACCTGAGACATGCGTGGCCTCAAATGCGGGTCTCTACGGATGCATAGTGAAGCTGCGTGAAGCATACAGATAACTTCGCTTTCTACAAAACGGTTCCCAAGCCTCGGATCAATAAGTTCTTCTACAGCATATTCTTCCAGTAGCGACCGTGCCTGAGATCGTAATAAGCATCAGTTCTGTTCTTGGCTGAATAACTAAGACATTAATTCCTTACCCATTCAGTGAGGAATTGCTGGCCTTTTGGCCTGGAGATATCAATGGCTTTGCGGCCAGTGACTAGCTCAACTAAAACAACCCCGAAAGAGTAGACGTCGGCTTTTTCTGTGATCTGCCCACTTTGAGTATATTCTGGAGCTAAATAACTGCATACCAAACAAAGTACTTTCCTTTAGAAACTGGAAAAGGAATTTTAAGATTTCAGGAGGAAAATGGTAAGCTTCAATTGATGTCTCACCCGAACGTTCCTATCACTCGTGTTTCTACACCTAGTTCCCCATCAGGCTGCCATCTCGCTAATCCAAAGTCTCCAACCTGAAAGAATTGAATTAGGACCAAAAAGCTTAAGAAACAACTTGTGTTGTTACAATGAATGAGGAAAGGATTTTATTAATATGTACCAGTGGCTCATTATCATGAGTGATGAGGATGTTGTTAGGCCTCATGTCTCGGTGGACAATACAGCCAACTCTGCACTCTTCGTGAAGATACCGAAGACCTCTTGCAGCTCCTACAGCAATCTTTTGCCGTGCTGGCCATTCCAGAGTTTCCCTTTCGCGACCTGAATAAAGAGCTTGATACTGAGCAAACATTCTCTACCATGAAGAGCTCAAACAGAAAATTTAGGCAGCGTTACCATATAGATGGGAGTCAAGTGAACCATTGCATATGTATTCATAGACCAAGAGCCTCCTGCTGTCTTCAATGCAGAAACCAATTAGCATAACGACGTTTCTGTGCTGAGCACAGCTGAGAACCTCCACTTCAGAGCAAAACTCTACATCTCCTTGAGAACTGGCCAGTTTGTGTTGCTTTACTGCAACTACCTGGCCTTCCGGTAGTACACCCCGATGAACAGATCCATATCCACCCTCAGCCAAGAAGTTAGCCTTTGAAAACCCACCTGTTGCAAGCTCTAGCTCCGCATACGAAAACAGCCTTGGGGGTTTCCCGAATACTGGTGCCTTGTGCTGGCAAATAGAACAGAGAGGAGGCGGACCCGGAGGAGCATTTCGAGAGAGTGATATTGCATCTCTTAGGTTCCCACTAAACTCATCATGCCTTCGACTAGTTGACAACCCAGCTTCTACATCTAATTTAGAGAACTTCTCAAGCAAAGCCTTTGTAGTGGATATTTGAGCTCTATCATCGTTTTTCCACAGGCTTTCATCGGCTTCCTGGGATGACTGGCGATGGGTGCATATATATTCTGATATCCAAGGCTGGAATCTCATACTCGTTGACGCTAACGACTGATTTTCACTCTCAGTATCAGAGCCAGAATCATTATTTTCCTTGATGACTAGTGCTCCATCCTTCTTCATGTATCCACTCATTCCCAATGTGAAAAAGGGTGAAGTTCCCGGGTCAGAGCTTGACACTGAGGAAGTCCCAGCTTCTGTACTTGTGAATGGTGTCCCCAGCTCAGGGCTGCTTGTAGGGGTTACAGGTAGTCCCCTATCAGAATCTGATGACCCTTTTGTGTTCTTTGCATGTTTTTCAGAGGCTGCTTCTGGTCCACTTGGTAAAGGAGACTCTTTAGCAGCATCCTTCCTCGGCGATCCAACCAAATTTAAGCGCAGAACTTTTGCCTGAGAGCGCTTCATTACCACAATGTTACATTGCAACTCATCCATACACCGTTTCTCTTCTTGCTTGAGGTGTCTGTAAAAGAAACCACAAAGCACCAAGTGTAAATTGGTGAATGTGAATACAATTGTTTCATAATTAAAGGAAAGTCAAATCTTACTTGTCCAGTACTACCCAATTTGCTTGCGCTTTCTTTGACTCAGCAGCAACTGCTCCGCAAGGTGATCCAGAAACAATCTTGATCTTGACATTTATCTTCAAAGCAATCACGAAAAAGACCAGCATTAGAAACATTTAAATGCTCCAAGAGATCATTGTAGCTAAACACGAACAAACCTTATTCGGATCATAGACATCATGGAGCTGGAGTATCATTTGAGAACAAGTATCCGTAAGATCACTCTTTATCTCTGGTAGTGCTTCAGAATGTGGTTTCCGTTGACCACTTGCACAATCCCCAGCAAACATAGGGAAACTCCTAGTGAAACCCCAAAGCTTTCGTCCTACACATCCATCAAAAAGCTAATGAGGCAAGCATAAACAAAGCATCAAAAGACTAACACAGCTTTTGATACAAGAAGAAACAAAAGACCAGGGCAAGAAAAGTACCAGAGTTCTGAGAAGGAACAACAACAATGAGCGTAATGCAATCACCAGGCTTTACAACATGAGTCAAAGCCCAAATCAGAGCTGTTTTGGGAATCTCCCTAGACGCTTTAACAGCCACAATAACCTTCTCAGCCTTATCAGATACAACAGGCTTATCTTGCTTCCCTCGCTTCTGTAGTCGACTCATTGAAGAAAATGCAAAGAGATTCTCTTGACCCTCTCTTTATAACACAATCCACAGAGAGAAGCTGTAGTGTACTTTAGTTGGAGAGATAGAGCTCACAAGATTGAGGAAGAGAAACGCTTTTGAATGAATTATTTGAGCTGCCCCCACCAAGTTGAAAAATCAAGACAAGAACCAAAGACTCTCGTCCTTGATTAGTCCAGATGAATACAAAAACTCCCAGACTTGTGACAAGACCTTCTCTCTCTTCCAAATGAATCACATGAGACTTGAAGAACACAGTAGAAGAAGTTTCTAATTTTTTCCCCCAAACTTCAAGATACCTCAAATTAGGAACCTATCTCTGGTAAGAACCCCCAAATAGATACTTATCCTGAATCTTACTTTTGTCAAATCACTTCAGAGTCAAAGCTTTTCACAGCCTCTTGATTTTGGATCTGACTCCAACAAACAGACAAAAACCAGAACCGAATGCTCTCAGACAGCAAAACAAAACCCGAGAAAATCACTCAAAACTTCACAATCTCACCTGTAATCACACAAAATTGAAACGAAAGATTAAAATCGAAGAATCAAACAGAGTAACAAAATCGGAATAGATATAGATTGAAACCTCAAAAGCAGAACAAGAACAAAGGAAGAAAAACGAAAAAAACGTTACATGAGAAAGAAAAGGAATTTACGCAAAGGATTCAACAAATAAATCACAAGTAAGAAGACGAGATTACACATTAATTTATTATTAATCACAAACGGACAGAAGAAGAGACAAAGATTATAATAAAAAACAATAAACAATGTATTACCGAAAATTTTCACCAGTTGAAGTTGAATCCTAAGCTCTTCGTGTATTTCACCACCATGAAAACGATTTAACCAGAGAGAGAGAGACGAGACAAGAAGAAGAACACAAAAAATGAAATTAAGTGAGTAGAAGAAGAAGAAGCATTGATTTCGAGTCTTGTCTTTAAGCTTCTTCTTCTTTCACCATCAAAGCACGGTCTCAGAGAAAATCTAACTCTGTTAAAACCGCGAAAATGTGAAAACAGCTTTTTAGGGTTTTTTTGGTTTTTCCTCTCTGGCTGGTAGGAGTAGTCTTACCTATGTGTGTGTTTTGTTTCTAGTAAGTACCAAACAAACATTACACTATCTTGTGCTAAATCATTTTTACTTATTTATCTCTCTTTTGTGTCTTTTCCAATGCTTGCTTCTTCCTTTTATATTCATGATTTCATAAACAAATATATTAGTAAAATATTATGTTTCCTTTTTTTTGAATGTATAGATCATGAGTTTGAATGATTTCGGCTAAAAGTTTCTAATTAAGACATTTTTGGTTATGAAATCTAAGTATGGTTACTTTGACTATGTAAAGAATATTATAATAGTTATCCTAATTTAATGAGTGTTTACCAAAATTTCTTAGTTATGATTTTCGAATAGATAGACTTTAATTAGTTAGATAATTGTTATTTTGATTCATTTGGTTTAGAGATGAGTAGATGACTAATTTTAAACCCTTGTGGAAATGGAATTGGACCGTTGTGTAGTGTGGTGTAGGCTTTTAGGAAGCCACTAGATTCGTGCCCGCGCTACGCAGCGGGTAAATNGGGGTAAATTTTTTTTTTTTTTTTTTTTTTTGAGTTTTATGTGTATTTTTGTTTTTTTTAAGAATCTTGATTATTTTTTTTTAGTATAACCTTTTTGTTACGATGAATATACGAAGTAACTTATGATTTTAAGAGAATTGATAGTTAGTAAGTGTAATTATGTAATTTTATAGTAAATTGATAGTAAAATAGAGTGAATTAAGAGTTGATTTTGGTTTTGTCATCTTTATGATTTTTTTTTTTTTTGGTTGGTGGTCTATATTTTTTCTTGATACTTTGAATTAATAAGTTATTTTGATTTTTATGGTGAGAGAGTATGTTTTGTTAAATGAATCTTTACCTTTAGTCAAATACAACCGTAAAACGTAAGTTAAGACTTTGTGTTTATTCTTTTTTGCTAAACAATTTTGTGTTTATTTGTTTTTTGATTCTTTTCATATTTTTATTTTTATGTTTCTGAAAGGTTCGCCTTTATAACCTTTTTTCGTTTTAATGTGTAGCTTCATTTTGTTATTTTAAGAAATTTAATTATTTGTTTTAGTATGACATTTTTGTTATTATAAAAATGAAGAGTAGAGAATTATGAAGAAGACAACAGAATTCTTTATTATTATTTATATTAAAATGATCACTGCAATGTTTCATGGTTGTCCATGATATTTGTTTTGTTTATGTTTAAAAAAAAAAAACATGATATTAAGATATTGAGATATAAAAGAAGAAAAACAAAGAAACTTTTTGAAATAAATGCATTAAGCATAGTAATGGAAAAAATTTATGAATGTTGATCACTCCCAAACCAAATTTCTTTGTTTTTCAACTCCGCTTTGTTCTCGTTTATAAAAAATATATTTATAGTCATGTATTATATATTCACATAATCATATCAATATATAAATTTTGTATATTTCCCTCTTTTTAGACTTGTTAAGGTCTATTTCCAATAACGATATGTTAAGCATCTTTATCTCCATTTTCAAATATAATTTGACACCTCAATACATAATTTTATATGTTCATGTGTAAAACACGTTATAAGGGCCTCTGATTTTCACCAACATTGTAATGAATTTCAAAACAGTTAAATAATGGATATACATTCATTCAACAATAAAAAACAACTAATGGCTCACTCATTCTGTTACTCTGTTGGAAGCTTGACTATTAGAAGTCTTTAATGTAAAACTATTCAACTTAGAATTGTTAAAGACATAACTACGTTCGACTAATTCGATTAGAGCACATATACAAAAAATTATTACAACTCTAATTAATAGTCTAATACACAAAATTAATTGATTCGAAGGTTTACAAAGTTCATCATCTTGGCAAATCATTTTCCTCAAAAGATCTTTAGCTTTAACGACGGTTCTCCGACTAACATAGTGTAAATCACAACACCAACGCTCCACACATCAACTTTCTCGTCGTATCTCCTCCCCATAACAACCTCCGGAGCCACACGATACAGTGTACCAACAAACTCCCTCCGCCGTCTCTGTTTTTTCTATGCCTAACCAAACCACAGATCCAAAATCGCAAAGCTTA